>VZRS01011580.1:44686-92375 GCA_013398055.1 Ifrita kowaldi | reverse complement strand
GGGGAGAGGTTTGTTTTAACTTTCTTAAGTTTTTTTTTCTTTCTCGTTTAATTCTGTTAGTAATAAAACAGTTTCTTTGTATCACAAATGTTTAAAGTTTGTGCCTGCTTTGTTTTTTTTGTTTCTTTTAATTCTTCTATCTCACACAAAAAAATCAGTAAGTAATCCATATTCCAAACCAAATTCAACCCGCTACACCATCCTGCCAGAAGAACAATACAGGGAAGTCCCATTCAACTGAACTTTGGCCAAGGAGCAGGCCATTGGTCTGGTTATTAAACTGGAAGCCTCAATTTTAGCTCCTATCCTAGGGTATCTGAGAAATGGCCATTGAAAGAAATTCAGCAAGTATGCCTTGAGATTAGTGCAGAGCCCGCACTTTGTGCACAGTTTCAGCCCTGGCCAAAGCAAAATGTGTTTTGATGCAAATGTGCTGTGTGAGATACCAACACACTTTGCAGAGTGAGAACTGTGTGCAAGCAGATATTTACTGGATAAGGATGCTGCAAATGGAGGCACATTTTGTAGTCTCTCTGTGTACTTGGACGAACTTATGCAGGTCCTCCCCACACATGGAAGAAGCCAGGTTATTTTTCTTTTCACCTATTTTTGATTGAGTTTGACTAGAAGATCTTCAGACATGTTTTGAGACACACCAAACACACCTGATCCCTGCAGGACTCTCAGTATAACTGTAACGTGGACAAGTTGTCACCAGAGGAACGTAAAAAGAACAGTTCTTCTTTCTCTACCTAGGTTCAAAGACTGCATTGATGTTTACATTAATTTTATGTGGGTTCTGATGAAAAATCTGGCTTAAAATGAACTTTCCATGTTTATAAGTTATCAATTGCTGCTTTCAAGTTTCTGCATATGCTGCATGTTAGGGGTAACACACTCCACAACATGATGGATGAAGTAAATGCTTTCACCCATGCTTGATGATCCAGAGTGGAAATCAACAGATTCAGGAGAAAGTGTCTATAACATAATTCTCCCATGAAGATCTGACCTTCCACCTTTTCAGTAGGGGGGTTATTCCTATGCTATGAGCAGTCAAGACTAGACACCATTTCCCCTTAGTCTGCATCCTGTTTTTGAGAACAATAGCTGCATTTTTGACCAAGTGCCAGCCCATAACTTATGCTTGCCTGCTTCCTTTGGAGAACAGATTTGGCTGATACTATAATAATTTGGTGCACTGAAATGACTGTTCCAATTAGACCAGGGCTTTGGGGTTTTTTTCTAGTCAGTAATATTATTTCTAAAGATTTAAATATTTTAGAGATAATAAACAAGACAGAGAGGCCTCACCTCTTGATGAAATATGGGTGCATAAATTCCTTTGACTTAATCTCCAGTCCACTCAAATATGATACAGCTCAAAAGTTCAGCTTGGGATCAAATATCATTGAGTTTATGTCCTGTTTGTGACAGACAGCTTGAAACAGATAAGAGAAATCCAGTGAAAAACAGAGGGAGAGGAAGGCAGTGGTCAAAATGGAATAAACACAACAGCTGGAGGAAAAACAAATGCATTAAAAGAGTGAGTATCTTGTACAAAGCCTCAGTTTTGATGGTGTCACCGGCTTTCACCCAAATTGTCCTCTGAGCACAGTCCAAAAAGTTGCTGGATGCATTGAACGTGCGGAGCATCAGTCACCATCAGTCCCATACATGCTGTTAGTACCCTTTGCAGAGGAAAAAGTGAGCTCCAAGAACAGCAGTGCCTTCACTGATGTCACAGAAACTATCCCACCAAAGGGCTGCTTCCAAGCAGGAATTTGGAAATACTGGTTTAATTGTTCTGGGGCAACTTTTATTCAGGCACTTATGCTGATCTGAAAACTCTCCAGGATAATGAGAGTTGCCTCTGAAGGCCTGAATAATTTGCATTCCAACACCTGTAAGTGCAAACTGATGAGAAAGCATCTGGTCCCTTCCTCTTCCAGGAGACAGACTCTGCTGGGTTCCTCAGGTTCAGGATTGATCCCAACATACATTTAGTTCTCTGCCACCAGTGAGACTGTAAAAATCCACCCAACATTTGGCTTACATTTTCTGTGTGTTTCTTCCTTCTTTCCTGCTGATTCTGAATGTTTAAAATATCCCTTTCTGTTTATGTGCTCTAATTCTCCCCCTTCCACTGTGAAACAATTCTCATAACCTTTCTGCAAAGGTCCCATTTTTCACACCTTTCCCAGTTGCTGCTGGATTCCCTCTGAACTCTCTCACAGTGTCTGTCTGGAAAACTTTGGCAGGTTTTATAACTTCATTCATGAGACCTAAAGGGATCTTGAGGACCCCCACCTGGGAACCACGCAAAGCAAGACAGCAGAAGGCAGATAGGAACAGCTGCCATGGAGCTGTGTCTCTTGACCTAATAAATTATCCCTAGTTGGTATGTAAATGTTACTGGACACAGTCTTAGCCTGGTCCATTTGTCAAGTGAAACATGAAGATGATTTAAACTGATAATTTAAACCACTTCACACGCAAGGAGAGGTGTAGAGAGTTGTGAGGGCTTGGCTGGTGAACAGATTGTAAGCTGACCTCGTTCATTTACAGCTGAGACATCTTAAAAAACTGCACTGGTTTAATCAGAAAAATAACTGCCACACCTTCCCAATGTGCATAGCATGTTCGAATTTGTGGGATATCTGAAATAGTGCAGTGGAAAAGCAAGAGAGTTTTGACTGTTTGTGTGGAAAACTTGATATGTCTTTTAGGCCTTTATAATTTTAAGAAAGCTTTTTATTATTATTATTGGAGGAAGGAAGTTAGGGAGATCTGCTCATTTTATTTCATCCAAATAAAACAAGATCTTTCTTTGAGATAGAATTTTATTCCCATAATAACTCTTGCACAAGACCAAAATCTGAGCAAGTTGTGAAATAAGAAGTAGTAAGAAAAAACACCAACACCATTTGGGTAATAACATGCTGAAAGCATTGCTCCACAGACCTCAGTAAGTGATTCGTTTAACTGTGCATCACTCAGGTACTCTGCTAGGAGACATCTGAGAATACTTTGTGTGGGTGAATCCAGAGGTCTACTGAAGAGCAGTAGGAAGTGCATGATGCAAACCAAATGAAGTGACACATTCTGTAGTGCACAAACAGGTTATGCCATTGCATTTGATTGCATCTACTCAGAAGCCTCCTCATGAGCAGCCTAAGGAAGCAAGAGGCTGGAAAAGCAATTACATGGTGAGAAAAGATGGCAAATACAACATTGGATGTGCACAGGCAGAGAGTTGTGCAAAACATTCCTCATTGAAAGCTGGTCTTGGTTTTCAGGTTTGATTACAGTTTTAAGAGGGTAAGCTGACATTAGAATTCCGAGATCAGATCTAACATATCAACCAGTTAAAGCAAAGCAGTTGGAATATAAGTTTTTCAAACTGATTCTGTTTCTTCTCCAACAGTGAGTTTGACTGGATATCCACAAACTAGTGTTAAGCTGTCTTTGAGCTACCCTGGGGTTTGCTGCCTGAGCTCCAGCTGAGTGTCAAGTATAGCTCCTTTGCCTCTCTATCCTGTATAATATCTGCAAATTCTGTATTTATACAGCCCAAACACCAGCAATATCCCCAATGACACTAGTTTCTTGCCATAGACTGAACTAACTGCCTATGTTTAGACAATTGATTCAAACCTTTAGCTCTGGGGTAAGACTAAGTTCTGGGCTGTACCAGCAATAGTGTGGCCAGCAGGACCCGGCAGTGACCATACCCTGTGTGGGGACTGCTGAGGCCACACCTCAAATCCTGGGGTCAGTTTTGGGACCCTCATGATAAGAAGGACACAGAAGTGCTGGAGCTTGTCCAGAGAAGTGCAACAGAGCTGGGGAAGGGTCTGAAGCACAAGTCTGCTGAGAAGCGGCTGAGGGAGCTGGGGGGCTCAGCCTGGAAAAAAGGAGGCTCAGGGGGGCCTTCTCACTCTACAGCTCCCTGAAAGGAGGGTGTAGCCTGGTCGAGGGTTTGTCTGCTCTAGCAAGTAACAAACAAGACGAAAAGGAAATGGTCTCAAGTTGTGCCAGGATTTAGATTGGATACTGGGAAAATTTCCTCACTGAAAGAACATTGAAAAATAATTGAAAGCATTGGAAAAGGCTGCTCAGGGAAGTGGTGACAACCATCTGTGGAAGGATTTAAAAGCCATGTGGAGTGGCACTTGGGGACATGGGTTAGTGGTGGCCTTGACAGGGCTGGGGAAACACTTGGGCTCAATGACCTTAGGCATCTTTTCCAACTTAAATAATTCCATGGTTCTAAGATACTTACACATAAATGCAAACATCACCATACGAGCTTGAGGTCAACACTCCTTTTGCAACTAGTGGAGATCCTGTCAACACAGCTGAAGAGAGGCTTGGCTCATTCCGTATCAGGGCTGTGGGTCTCCCAGACAAACTGAGTCTCCAGCTCACGTGGATATAGAGACCATATGGGAATTTAGGTGTCTGTCAGGGGACTCACATGTCATAATCCTTCATGATGGTACTTTCATTTTAACCTCCCTCACTGACTTAAATGCCCTAATCTAGGCTATAGAGTGAGACAGAACTGACCACTGGTGGTTCACATACCTCAACCTTCCTTATGAAACAGTAAATGGAGGTTGTGGTGGTTTTTCTTTCTCTTTTCTCCTGTAACATAGTGTTCAGAGCACCAATGACACATCATGACTTAACGTCCTCCTCTGCAGCAAAGGAATTGTTTTAATCAGTATGTCAAGAAATATGGGAGCATGGTACTTCCCAAGTTGTCTTGTTCAGGCTCTTCCCCTCTGCCTTCTGCAGTCCCAGCAGCCAGATTTTTGTGTGGAGAGAACAGTTCTGTCCTCCAGGGATTGCCTAAATGTCCTTTAAGGAGCACAACATTCTGCATATTGAGACATAACTGAGGATAAATCGATAGGATGCATGTAGCACTCCTCCCAGCCTGGAAAGGAGAGCAGAACTTAAAGAATAGAAAACACCCATGAGGGTAGGGGAGAGAACCAGACCAGTCATCTAGACATGTAGTTATCATGGCAGCTCTATTTCCAGCTACGCTTCCTACAGAGCCTTACACAGCAGTGATGCTTTGGCAGTATCTATCCACTTAGGAGATTTGGAAAAGGGCATTCAAAATAAGAGATCTGTTGGGGCTTTCACACATATGAAAATGGTTTTGTGCTGTTTGTGGCATTTCTGAATATCCCAAGAAGCAGAAATTCACAGGGAATTTCCACATCAAATACAGTCCTCTAAAGACTTCAGGCACCAGGTGGAAGAACCAGCAGCCAAACAAGGACTGTAAAGACATATATTTTGGGTTTAAATGTCTAGAGTGGCAATTAAAGCAACCAAACCATTTTCTGGATCTTCACCTCAATGGGCATCATTCTTTCCAAACAGGAAAGGAGCTTGATTTAGGGGTGGATGGGTCCATTTCAACAATTCAATTACTTGCCTGATGCCTGTGGTGTAACACAGGGACAGATTAAAGAAAACACACAGTCTTGAATCACGTATGTGAGGCAAGAAACTTACGCTAACGTCTGCTACAAAGTGTTTTCCAAGAGCAAACAACAATCAGTGAAAATGAGGGTTTGAAACTCTTCAATCTATGCTTCTTGTCAGAATTTTTTGTAATGACATTTTAAAGTGAAAGGCAGTGGAGTCATAAAAGTTGTAAATACTATTTTAAAAAACATGAATTAAGTACTCATGATGGAAGGAAGTTCTACAACATAAAACATTTTTGAACGAAAACCTTACCTGATGGGTCTCTTCTAGAATTTCAAAAGATAACTACCATTATTTTATTTTATGTTCTTCCTGTGTCACAGCAATTAATTGATATTTTAAAACATGAAAAGATTTATATAATTTATATAGCCTACTATTTTATGTCTATTTTATTTCGGTTTATTTTGCTTTGCTTAATTTAATGATTACCAGGAGGGATGTTATTTAGCATTAGCTGACTGAAATATTTCCTTATCTTCTCTAGAAAAAATATCAGAAAAGCAAACTTAACGTAGCAATGATTTTTTTTTTTTTTTAGATTTTATCGTATGTGCTTTCTGCAGTAGGAATATCTGAATTAAAATTGAAGCTCCTTAAAATGGAGACATTTGCCAACTTCATATTTTTCAGAATTTTCATGGAAAATTTTGGAAATATTAACTTTAATTTTAAGCTATTGAGGGGAAAAAATAGGAAAGATTATGTGAACTCAAACTTCCATGAGCTGACTAACTCTGTCCACATCTGACATCATCAGCCACTTTTGCCATCTTTCAGGACACCTCTCCTGCCAAATCCCTTCCACTGCTTCAGTGCAGGGAGCAGATGTCACTTACAAGCTCTGTTTCTCTGCTACTCTATTCCTCTCCTAAGTGCATGACCCATCCTTGTTTTCCAAAGATTTGAAGAATAATTCAGAACAGAAGGAGCCTGTGGAGAACTCCAGTCCAGCTCCCTGATTGAAGCTGGGCCAACTTCAGTGTCAGTAGTTGCTCAGGGCCTCACCCTGATGAGTTTTGAAAGTCTCCAAGGCCTTTCCAGAGTTCAACCTCTCTCATTATGAAGAATTTTTCCCTTATGTTTAATGTGAACTTCCCCAGATGCAGCTCTCAGCAGTTGTATCTTGTCCCTTCAGCGAACACTCCTGAGAGGAGCTGATGCTTTTCCTTGTAGCTGTCCATCCAGTAATGACAAAAGATTTCCTCTCAAGACGGTCTCTTCTCCAGGCTGAACAAGCCTAGTTCCTGCTTCTGGTTCTAATTTCATCCTGATCATTCCTTCCCCATTCTTCACTGTAAGGGTGACAGAGTACTACATTAGGCTGTCCAGAGAAATTGTGGAATCTCCTCCTCTGGAAACCTTTAAAACCCTCGTGGACATGATCCTGTGCAATATGCTCTGGGTGAACCTGCTCTAGCAGGGGGGTTGGACTAGATGATCCCCAGAGGTGCCTTGCAACCCTAACCATTCAGTGATTCTGTAATTTGGATTCCAGATTCCTGGTTTAGCTATCCTTATTCCCCTTCTGTTCTCCTCGTGCCATACCTCCAGCCTAGTTGCCCACTCCAAACCTTCTCCTCTTTGGTGGGTTTTCTACCTGAAAATGGAATTCTCTCCTTCACTGGTCTTCAAGACCAGAGACTCCCTTCTCCACCCCCTTTTCTGGGAAAGGCAGGAACAGTAAAGAGGAATCTCTTCTACAGTCACTTTCCAGAATTTTTCTTCATAGAGCATACTTATTATGAACTGGAAAATCATGAAGTTGCAGAACGGTTTGGGTTGGATGGGACCTTAAAGAACACCCAGTTCCAGTCCCCTGCCATGGGCAGGGACACCTTCTACTAGACCAGGTTGGTCCAAGCTCCATCCAACCTGGCCTTGAACACTTTCATGGATGAGGCATCTACAGCTTCTTTGCAACCTGTGCCAGTGTTTTACCACCTTCACAGTAAAGAACTTCTTCCTCATCCAAATCTCCATTATTTTATTTTAAAGCTGTTCCCCCTTCTCCTGCCACTATCTCCCTGTGTAAAAAGCCACTCTTCCTCTTTCTTACAAGTCCCCTTTAACTATGGAAAGGCTGCAGTCAGGTCTCTCACATGTCTCCCAAATATGTGTCTGATGCGACAGCTGCTAAAAATGGACCAAAGGAGGGAATCTGTGGAACTAACCTGGCTCTGCAACACAGTAGAACAGCCATGATCAGTAGCTTGGGAGAAAAGAGACTCCGTGTTGCAGGATTGTTCCCTTTTATTTGCCAAAATTTTGCTTAATCCATGTTGCATCAGCCTCCAAATGTCTTTGCTTGTGAAAGAATATAGCATAGCCTGACAGGTCCTCTTCAGAAAGTTCTTCCATGCATTTTCAGTTTCTTCTTCATCCCATTTCAGTTTCACCCCATTTCCCTGGTAACTGATACTTTTATTTCAGTTTGCTTCTCCACAAGCAAATAAGAGAGTACTGAATGACATAGGGAATGGATAGGGAGAGGAAATTCTTTGAGTTTCCAAAATATTAGGAGGCACTTACTGTCCTCTATACTAACCCATCATCGCTAGTTTAGGGCTAAGCAGGGTCCCAGCAGAGATCTGTGGCCAGAGACTGGTACCCTGCTATGGTGTTATTTTGTCTTGGCTTTGAAGAAAAAAATCAAATTTCTGGAAACTGAGACTTGATTTTCCATGGATGACCAACTTGAGTCATGACTTGCTGAGCTTGTAGGGACCCTCTCTGGGAGTGTTTCCAGTGCTTCCAGCCCTTACATCTACTCGATCCCACTACAGAGGATTGTTTCAGGAAGAAAACACAGCAAACTGTGGGAGGGAATGCCTAAGGGGGATCTGTTGTTGTTCAGCACGGAGAAGAGAAGACTGCAGGGAGACATCATTGCTGCCTTCCTGTACCTAAAGGGGTTTATAAGCAGGAGAGAGATGGATTTTTATGTGGGCAGATAGTGACAGGACAAGAAGGAATGGTTTTAAACTGAGGAGGGAAGGTCTAGATTAAGTGTTAGGAAGAAATTCTTGGTTGTGAGGGTGGTGAGGCCCTGGCCCTGGCACAGGTTGCCCAGAGAAGCTGTGGCTGCCCCATCCCTGGAAGTGTTCAAGGGCAGGTTGGATGGGGCCCTCAGCAACCTGGTTTAGTAAGTGGCATCACTCCTCATGACATGGGGGTTGAAATGAGATGGTCTTTAAGGTGCTTTCCAACCCAAACCAGTTTAGGTTTATGTGTTTCTATTGTCCTGTCTCATGCAAACAGCTGCAGATAATGCCTTAGGTTTTAATTTTCATGTTTTTCAAATCCTGTACTGCCTAGTGTGTAACTCTGAAGTTTCTTGTAGACTGTTAACTTCTGCTCTCTCGTGCTAGGAAGACATGACAAAGCCTCTCCAGGCCTGCTCTCCAAGGACACTCAGATCGTCCTAGGTCCAAAATGCGTAAACCAACATCTTAAGAGGGGGGTGAGCTTGGGGAAACTGCATCATTAACTGAAACTTTAATTGGAGAATTAACCCTGATACGCAAATGAACCAAACCTATCAAAGTGTGAAGAACTCGTGACCTGTCGTCCATCTTGGGGTCCATCTTGCCAGTAGCCTCTGGCTCCCCAGGGTGCACCTTTGAAGGCCTTTCAAATAAATACCTACCTTTATTCCCTTGCTCCTGTCTAGTGTCTGTTTTTAGGTGGCCTCTTCAGGCATCACAGAACGGAAGCCATTTGTTGCATGTGGCAACTTAAAGAAAACAGAGCTTGCACTGACTGCATAAATCGCAAATGCTCTAGCAGTCAAAACAGCCTGTATCATGCCTACTGTCCTGGTTCCACTGGGATAGAGTTATTATTCTGCTTCGTTAAACCATGACACCAACCTACTAGGACAATGGGGCTGACTGGTGAAAAGACGTGTAATGTTTGAGCAATGGCTACCTTTGATGTAGGATCAGGTACTTTAGCATTTGGGCTTGTAACACGCAGGAGAGGCACGAGGTGGGGCAGAGATCTACATACCCCTATTTTGAATAATTTTGAACAATGTAATGTAGAGCTCCCATTTTTCCCTGTTTTCCCTCTCTTTGTAAATTTATTCATATTTTCTTCCCCTCATGCTTCTCGTCTCATCCAGAGTAAAAGAATTGGATGAAGCAGGCTCGTATCACTATTTGGTTGCTTATGCTGCTAACAGAAAAATCCCAATGAGCCATGCTGCACTTTACTTCTGAGACTTACTCCTCAAAAAAGCTGTTTCTGCTCCCAGGCAAGTCAATGGAAGTCTAATTAGTCCCAGATGTTTAGTCCTAACAAGCACTTCCTTTGGTAGAGCAAAACAAAAGCAGTATTTAAACCATTAATTAAATGGGTTTGGCTCTTTCATCAGGTTATTAACTAATTCCAGTTATGGCAGCCAAGCTAATACCGCCTCTCACAGAAGGAGAAATAGTCTCGCCATGCTAGACATAAAAGCCATGAACGCAGTGTGTGACAAATCAGCATCTGGGAACACAGCCTGGCTTGCTTTCACACCAAAGGAGAAGTTCACCATCTTCAGCACTGAGCTTCCAATTTATCCCTTGGATCGCTGCTTGTGCAAGCCTTCTCCTACAAGATTAAGGGCTTGAGCCAAAGGGTAGCATTGGCTTTCACAGACGTTAGATCAGGCCCTATTGCTGCTGATGGTTTGTTCAAATTCATAGCATCACAGAAATCAGAAAATTATTTGGTTTGGTTTGGTTTGGTTTGGTTTGGTTTGGTTTGGTTTGGAAGGGACCTTAAAGATCATCTTGTTCCAATCCCCTGCCCTGGGAAGGGACATCTTCTGCTAGACCAGATTACTTCAAGCCCCATCCAATCTGGCCTTGAACACTTCCAGGGAGGGGGCAGCCACAACTTTTCTGGGCAACGTGTTCCAAATTCTTGCCTACATCTCCAGTACATCTTCTTATTCTCCACTGGCTGTAGTCTAAAATATGGAGCAGCTGTCCCTGCTTCAGGACCAGAACATAAAGGTCTAAGGTGAAGTCTGAACACCACAGAAAAACAGGAAGACATTTCTTTTCATCTGTGGAGCATTCCAAGCTGGTGCTTTAATATATCCACAGCCTTGTGCTTTTTACAAAATTCAAAGGCATTTTTATTGTACAAAATTCCACAATGAAAACCACTAGCCAGTTTCATATATAACTGCTTAAAAAATATAATTATGCACCTTTTTGTAGTGTGGTAATTTTGACATTCACTAGCTGGAGGAAACGGAAACTGAGCAGCAATTTGACTCTGAGTTATTTACCTGGACAGGTTTCAGTTTGACCTCTATTTCTCTTATGTGCCTGAATGGACAGTTCCTGGCATCCACAGAAGACCTGATTTAGTTCCTTTTCAAAGCCACCGAACCCTGTTAGCAGGTCAGGCTCCCACCCACTGTCATGTTCCCTTCAGAAGGGTGAATTTTCTGTGAGAGTACGGGACATAACATTTGTCAGTGTCAACTTTCAGCAACGCAACAGGCTAGCAATGTTAAACCAGTACAGAATGAGGACCTACAGAACTTTTCTTGCAGCACATCCTCTAGACAATAATATAATTTTGGGGAAAGACAATAGAAAGACAGATCCAAATAATGGCCCAGGACTGTGCTCCCTATGCATTATTTCACACTGGTATCTTCAAAACACCTTTTTGCAGTCTAAACTCCCATGACCCTTAAAAATAGATATATTATTCTTCTGCATTGAAATGAAACCATATGCAGTGATTTCCCAACAGATTTTCTTAGAAATATAAACATTTCAGTTCAATGTTAGCTGGTTGAAATTCATGCTCCGGGATTTTTTTTAAAAAAGCCTTCACCCCAGAGATGACTTTCTTCACATTAAACTCAGTTAAATATATATTGCACACAAGGGCCAATTTTCTCCTCTTTGAGTTAAACCGTGGATCTGCAAAACACGGCAAATTCTTCTTCCAGTCCCTGCAACCCAGACCAATGGTGCAAGTCAGGGGCCCTTCAAAAGCATTTAAAATCCACAGCTGAAAATCAAAGATGAGAATTTTACCCTTCATTTCTACACACTGTCAGTGTAGCACCTGATTGCTTCAGTTTTCAAGGCATTTTGTGTTCTATGCTTTAAACTGATGGCTGAAGTTTTGCCTGCGGAAGCAAAAAAATGAACCTGCGCCAATGATGATCACAGATAAAACCAACACAAATGTTAATATAATAAGGAANTTTCTACTTTGCTTCTGATCAAGAAGATGGAAAGAAGCATTTAGCCATTCATTTTCCACGTAGTCCATTTTATTATGAGGGGATTCAGCAGTGAGCTGGATTAAATTCTTTGATAAATTCAGAGTTACCAGCTTATTTACCTGAGGGAATACTGGGAAGTGAAACAGTTTGTTTTCACTCAGATCCAAACACCTTAAGCTATATTCATCATCTGATTTTGTGGTATGGAAGGTCTCAATGCTGNGTTTCCACAGCAGTTGAGTGGGTTCCCGGTGAGATACAAGTTTTTAAGTGAATTTTCTAATGCTAAAATATTGCTGTTCTGTAATGTACTAAACCTATTGTTCCGTAGGTCCAGAACTTCTAGTGGAGAGTCACTACCCCACTTAGGCAGCCAGTTCAGCTGATTTTCAGAGAGGTTTAAATGTTTAAGGTGAGTAAAACAAGGCAAGTCAATATTTAAATCTATCNGATGTTTCTCTGAAGATCTATCTCCACAAGATTGGGAGATCCCTGAAACATCTTTTGTGATATCATTATAATACTGTTGTCTGCCAAGGAAAGATACTGCAGTGCTGGAGCTTCTTTAATGAAATACTCAGCCATCCCATTGTACAGACTGTTGTGGGACAAGTCGAGTATTTCCACTTTGGGTAGGAGTCCAATCCCCTCTGTGCCATTTTGAGCAAGCTCATATAAGTGATTGNGTAGGATGTTCAGCATGTTGTCAGTTAGGTACAAGTAGTGAAGAGTAGGAGAATCGACAAATGATACACAACCACTTTCCTCTCCAGAAAGTCTTTGCTTAGCTAATCCTGAGTACATGCTGCAAAGGCTGACATTATTGCTCTGTAGATTAAGCAGTCTGAGGCTAGGAAGATTTGAGAAGATGTCAAACTGCAGGGTTTGAAGATAGTTGTTTTGAATATAGAGCTCCTTCAAATTTGACAATGCACCAGCATCAAGGAGAAGGTTCTGCAAAGCATTGTAGCTCAAGTCAAGCACAGTTAAAGAGATCAATGCACTGTCATAACTTACTGCAAATGCTTGAAGACAGTTTTTGCTGAGATTAAGAGTGTGAAGAGACAACATTGATTCAAAGAACTCATCTGGAATGGATTTGATTTCATTATAACTTAAGTCTAAATATACAAGCTGGGATAAATACAGAGAACTTTTGTTTCTACTTTGCTTCTGATCAAGAAGATGGAAAGAAGCATTTAGCCATTCATTTTCCACGTAGTCCATTTTATTATGAGGGGATTCAGCAGTGAGCTGGATTAAATTCTTTGATAAATTCAGAGTTACCAGCTTATTTACCTGAGGGAATACTGGGAAGTGAAACAGTTTGTTTTCACTCAGATCCAAACACCTTAAGCTATATTCATCATCTGATTTTGTGGTATGGAAGGTCTCAATGCTGTTCCTGCTAAGGTCAAGTATCTCCAGCTGCCTGAGGTTAAAATCAGAGATGCAAGTAATTGAATTCTTTGAGAGATTGAGTTTTGACAGGCTTACTAGAGTCTCAAAAGCACCTTCTTCTATTTCCATGATGATGTTTCTCTGAAGATCTATCTCCACAAGATTGGGAGATCCCTGAAACATCTTTTGTGATATCATTATAATACTGTTGTCTGCCAAGGAAAGATACTGCAGTGCTGGAGCTTCTTTAATGAAATACTCAGCCATCCCATTGTACAGACTGTTGTGGGACAAGTCGAGTATTTCCACTTTGGGTAGGAGTCCAATCCCCTCTGTGCCATTTTGAGCAAGCTCATATAAGTGATTGTTGGCTAAATTTATTTCCAGCAAACTCTTCATGTGTGCGAAGACTCCAGGCGTGATGAAACTTATCTGATTAGAGCTTAAATCCAGACACTGAAGGGAAGTGTAAAATGATAACGACGTTTCAGGAATGCTTTGAATCAAATTTTNTTAAGCAGTCTGAGGCTAGGAAGATTTGAGAAGATGTCAAACTGCAGGGTTTGAAGATAGTTGTTTTGAATATAGAGCTCCTTCAAATTTGACAATGCACCAGCATCAAGGAGAAGGTTCTGCAAAGCATTGTAGCTCAAGTCAAGCACAGTTAAAGAGATCAATGCACTGTCATAACTTACTGCAAATGTCTGAAGACAGTTTTTGCTGAGATTAAGGGTGTGAAGGGACAACGTTGACTCAAAGAACCCATCTGGAATGGATTTGATTTCATTATAACTTAAATCTAAATATACAAGCTGGGACAAAGAAAGAGAACTTATATTTCTACTTTGCTTCTGATCAAGAAGATGGAAAGAAGCATTTAGCCATTCATTTTCCACGTAGTCCATTTTATTATGAGGGGATTCAGCAGTGAGCTGGATTAAATTCTTTGATAAATTCAGAGTTACCAGCTTATTTACCTGAGGGAATACTGGGAAGTGAAACAGTTTGTTTTCACTCAGATCCAAACACCTTAAGCTATATTCATCATCTGATTTTGTGGTATGGAAGGTCTCAATGCTGTTCCTGCTAAGGTCAAGTATCTCCAGCTGCCTGAGGTTAAAATCAGAGATGCAAGTAATTGAATTCTTTGAGAGATTGAGTTTTGACAGGCTTACTAGAGTCTCAAAAGCACCTTCTTCTATTTCCATGATGATGTTTCTCTGAAGATCTATCTCCACAAGATTGGGAGATCCCTGAAACATCTTTTGTGATATCATTATAATACTGTTGTCTGCCAAGGAAAGATACTGCAGTGCTGGAGCTTCTTTAATGAAATACTCAGCCATCCCATTGTACAGACTGTTGTGGGACAAGTCGAGTATTTCCACTTTGGGTAGGAGTCCAATCCCCTCTGTGCCATTTTGAGCAAGCTCATATAAGTGATTGTTGGCTAAATTTATTTCCAGCAAACTCTTCATGTGTGCGAAGACTCCAGGCGTGATGAAACTTATCTGATTAGAGCTTAAATCCAGACACTGAAGGGAAGTGTAAAATGATAACGACGTTTCAGGAATGCTTTGAATCAAATTTTCAGACAGATCTATTTTGTTTACATTTGGATGGAGCTCATGAGGGATTTGGTGGAGGTTTTTGTTGTGGCAAAATGCCTGAGAGTTTGCCTGCCAGAAAAAGAGAGAAAAGGAGTTGTCACATGACAAACGAAAAACATCTTGGCATTAAATATAAGAAAAGTAACATTCAGCATCCAGGCAGATGCTTCTTCTGAAGAACTGATCACTTTTTCTGAGCATTCAGACAGCAAGAGCAACAATCCTAATTAGCTTCTTTGCAGCTAACAGCACCCATTTCATTTTAAAGAGATTTCTGACTTCGAACAGTAGAGTTTTATCTGCATGTGATACCTACTAAAAGTTCTCAGGTTTGTACCTCTCCCCTGGACTCATTTGAACAGTCCCAAGTTTCTCTGCAATCAAGCACCATTTTGTCACTTTTATGCTGGTGTTTCATTTTCTCACTTTCATCACTGTATTAGACTTTGCGGACTCTGCTTGCAGTAGTAAGCAGTACTTGGCAGAGCTTCACTCTCTTGGCAAAATGGGTTCCAGAGCAAGGAGGTATAAAAACCTATAAGGATCCTGTAGCACAAACCCCATCTCTCCTTCATAGTCACATGCTCAAATATGCCTTCCCTTAGCTATGGCTTAGTTAAGTAAGGCAGCTTTAACCAAAAGGGTCATTCAACAACTGAGACATTTCTGATGCCGATCTCCAAAGTCATTCCACTTTTATCTTCCATGGTTGTCCTTTTCCTAAGGCAACAGTTCCCTTCTACTTGCATGGGGAGCACGCCTTATGAAACCACTCACACAAGACACCTGTGATACAACACTGAAAACACAAATTGTGTAAATTCAGTTTTTGAGAAGGGAAAAAGATATGATGTGCAGTGAGAGTCAGGCCTTTTCAGGACAATTCTCAGCATCAGGGTTGAGAAAAAAACCGAGCATCAAAGTCAAATCCATCTCCTGGATGCATCTGTGTTTAACTGCAGCTAGGACTGAGTTCTGTGTCCAGAGCCAAATTTGGTGTGGGTGTTCATAAGGAACATTGGAAACATGAACACGACCATCCTTACATAACCATCAAGTTCTATTTTGTTGTTAAGGAGAACATACAGCAGCAGGAGGAAATGGAATGTGAAAGGCTTAGGCAGCATTTAATTTACTGGAGGTAAGCTCTTGTTATTAATGTATTTGGGTGTCTGGGTCATAGAAAGAAAGAACAAAAGAATGAAAGAATGAAAGAACAAATGAAAGAAAGAAAAAAGGAAGAACGAAAGAACAAAAGAAAGAAAGAAAGAAAGAAAGAGAAAGAAAGAGAGAAAGAAAGTCAGTTGAATCTTTACTTGTGTGGAGAAGCAGAATCCAGATTCCATGATGCAAAGCTTTTCAGACATCAAGCAAATATTAAAAGTCAAAAAAATTAAATCCCATCTGTTTTATATAAACTTTGAGGTGAATGAAGTGGCAGATCTGTTTAGGAGAAGTGGGGCACTAGTCAGCATTTTGTGAATCTCTTTTGCATCATCTGAGTTCTGAAGACCACACAAGAATGTGCCAGAGAAGTGCAAGTGCTCATCCAAACTATAGATGTACACAAGCTGCTCCACAGTGCTATCCATGACACATTTTTCCGAAAGATCCCAAATAAATTGACTATTAAAACCTAAACCCCTTCCTCTTTTCCCTCCAACTCACTCAAATCTCCCTCAGCTAAACAAAAAATAGGAAAAAAAGGAAATTTTCTGGCTTCTCCCTGACAATATTTATTTCCTGCAAAGTCACTGTACACTTTCTCATCGGGAGTTAAATTATGCCCAGAGTTGGCCTTATTTCTGAAGCACGAATAGCAGAGCAGGAAACATCTTCTTACGCATTTTTGGAAGAGGAAGAAGCCAGGAGGATACAAAAATCCAGAGTGAAAAAGCAGAAACTGCTTTGCATCCTAAAGCAGATGCCAGGTTTCTTCTCACACTTTCAGCCAGATCCTAGCAAGTGCTGAGCACCCTCCATTGCCCTTGGGCACCTAGAATCTTAGCAAAGTCCGGATGCAACTCCTGTCAATGCCAACAATCTGCTTTGCATTTAAGTTGATGGGGGAGAGGTCAGCCACTGTTCACCATGTATCTTGCATGATTTGGCTTCTAATCTCCATCCACAGAACCCTCCCAGTGATAAAAAGGAGTAATAAATCCTATACCTCCCATTGTCTGCTATTTGTTCCTATAACATTTCCCCTCTCATTTTTCTTTTAAAACTTTCATTCCTTTTCACTGACTATTTTGATCCTCACTAAATTTCTTATCTTGTCTCTTCTGCACCATCTTTTCTCCCCCGAGGCTCAAACTGCATTAATTTCTTTCTCATCAGCAGTAGGAAAAAAGATGAAGCATGTCTCAGTGGGATGGAGCAAACAGCATCTGCTTGGAGTATCTCCTCTCCTGTCACCCCTTAGTCCAATGCGTTGGTAGCCTGAGACTGGAAAAGAGGTTTTTGTTAGTCTCATGTTCTGACTTCATCGTCTCTGCAAGTGCTGCTATCAGTTTGTTTCAAGTCCGTTGTCAAGAAGTACTGGAGGGTGAGGACCACTTGGTCCCATTAAGATGCTGGCAAAAAAAAAAAAGACCCAACAGTTCAAAAGCTGGGCACCATTTGGTTTCTGACTCCAGTTCTTCACTGCTCAGCACTGGGTGGAAGTTATCACCCACCTTAGTAAGCGCCCTACAAAAAGGAGTTGAACTCAAGCCCACCCTTGAGTTCTCCTTTATCAATTAATGAACATCTGAATCAAGAATCTGGGCTGGAGCCATTTGGCACTGACCTGTACTTGCACAGTGTCCCTGACCATTCTCCAGAAGAGCTGCCCAGGTAGAGGCTTAGCTATCAAACACAATCAAACCTCGGCATTTTGCCTGGGTACCACACATCAGCTGACCTATGACGTGGTTATGCATCTGTCATTGTAACACCTCAAGGCAAGGTAAAATAGAATTTCCTAAAATCCCTTCCCTTCTATAAATTATTTGAAATCTCCTCCTTTGCCAGTTAACATGAATTAGCAAAATAATCTTTCTTTGGGAGGTAAAATATGATATAGTTGAAGCTTTGCCTATCCTTGGAAAACAGTGTGAATTAGGAAGAATGTCCTGACATTTGATCTGTTCCTTGTTGTCTCACAAACTGATAGATGTGCCATAACTGGTCTAATCAGTGCAGTAATCAGTGCGGTTCACCACTGTGTCAGGGGTCTGGTAGGGACTGCTAACTACCCAAAACCTTTTCTGCAGGGGTTTAATTCAGCAACAGAAGCACCCGTGGTGACTCAGAAAGCAGCACAGGTTTCTGACTGTGAATCTCTTCCATGAGATTTGGGAAAAAGCCTCTGCTATTCTAAAGGTGTGACCATAGGGAAAGTACAGTATAAAACAGTGAGGCTGTGATGTAATGCAGGACTGTCAATGGACAGCTAAACAGCTAATCCAGTAGCTCCTTCTTTCTTTCACCTGTGTTCGGATCCACACTAAATGCCCAGCGAAGGAAGGCAATCAGCATGGACATTAGCGATGCTGAGCTGTTGATTTACACCAGGTGAGCATCCTGGCCCCTGACTGCAGCGTGTTTTCTGTCAGGGCTGATTTTATCCCAGCAGAGTTGTGTTGTTGGGGTGATGAAAGCAGTTTACAGTGGCGTAAACTGGAGGCAAACAAGCGTGTGTTTACTTCTCAGCAATCAGCCTCATCTGCAACCCATCAAGAAATGGGATAAAACTGCTTGGATTATTGCATGTCTCACCCAGTCTTCATGTGACTATGACACAGGACCCAGGCTGTTCTGTTTACAGTGGCTTCATCAGTGTTCCCTCTCCAGCCAAGGAACTGAGCTACCCCGTCACCTTCCCAAGATCTTTTTATATATACACTAGGTCTTAATTTCTCTGGAATTCAGGAAGTGCAGCAATATGGCAGGGTGGGCAGGAATGGAATGAGTCCCACAGGGGAGATGTGTACATCTAGCAAATCATTTTTTCCCTATTTTGGAAATTCTTGAGGATTTGTGTTGAACAACTTCAATGTTCAAGGGGGAAAAAAGTATTTTTAAACATCCTGGTACAGTCAGAAGCACTTAGAGAGGGAAGGGAGAAAGTTCAGCTGTGAATAACATTTATAATATTGTACCAGGTGCTTGCAAAAATTCAAGGAGCAGATTTTGTACTGGAGCAAGAGTCTTTGTCATTTCTCTTCCCTCCAGCAGAAGTCAGGTACAACCTTCCTGGCAGAAATGCTGCATCAGGGAGAGGAGGTCAGTTTACTTGTTATTACAAAAGAGCTGGTATAGAAGTATTTCACAGAAGATGCTTTTATTAAAGCACAAAGAACAACTGATATAAGAGTTGATTTTAAGTCTAAGTTCTTTCTCTGTCTCAGCCACAGAAACCCTGTACAATCTTAGAGAAATCAAATCAAATTTCTTTTAACCAGGTCCTCCTTAGAAAAAAAGCTGAGATAATGACCCTTCTTTGCGCCCCCTCCCGCCCCTTGTGTGCTCTCACTATAACAAGGACACAGCCTGATGACAGACTGTTAAGCATCCCCTAATCCTGCAAATCCCACCTCTGCCATCACAGGGAGCCTGCTCCTGGGAGTTTCCCTTCTCAGAGACTGTAGCTGCTTGTGCAGTGCTTGTAACAAGGGGGTCCCAACCTCATTTGGGATCTCAAGGGGCCTAAGTAGAGAGACAGCTTTACCATTTCACAGGACATCCCCGCTGAGGGTTGATAGTTAGAAGTTTCTTTGTTCACCACTGCCAGGAAGAAGATGATGTACAGTTTCATGGCTCTGCGGGTAAAAATAATTATGGTTAGATTTTATATGGGACACAGTGGTCAACGCACACAAAAGCTGGCACCAGGACATCATCTAACATTAAGAAGGGCACAAGCAGAGCAATAAATTAAGCCATCTCTGAGCATACAGCACTAATGACCCACCTGTGTGGCTTTGCATACCTTTCAGCCTGGTAGGAAGAGATTTATATGAGGACTTGAAAGGAAAGTCCAAAGTATTTCATGGGTTTTCCCCAGTGTAATTTCAGCTGCTGCCTAAATGATATCCAAGACACTCAACAAAGTCCAGATGTTCAAGCTGGGCAGGGTGTTTGGCATCATGGAGAAAGAAAGCTACTGAAGACCAAGTTATCTTCACACTCCCCATAGACACAGCTCAGGTGCTTTCAACTGGGCTGAAGTTTTGGGGTGCCATGTCCTGAGCAATGCGTATGGGTGCCGCTCAGAAACAACCAGAAGTGGGAACAGTTTTCATTTCCATCCACAACATTTTCTACTCCTCTTCTCCCAGAGCGTCAAAGACCTTTTACATGTATATCCTCGCTGAGTTAATGCAAACAGCTTAAGGAGTGGACAGAGATTTTTCATTTTCCAGGTACGGACAGGTTTTTAAATACATTTCACAGGAGATCATAGAACCATATGTTCCACAGAATCACAGAATATGTAAAGTTGGAAGGAACCCACAAAGATCATTGAGTCTAACTCCTGGTCCTGCACAGCACCACCCCCAAGAGTCACATCCTGTCCCCAAGAGTGTTGTCCAAATACTTCTTGAACTTTCTCAGGTTTGGGTTGGAAAGGACTTTTAAAAATCATCTGGTGCAATCCCCTGCCATGGACAAGGACAGATGTATTACAAAGAGACATATAAAATAGAATGGATTTGTGTGAAACGGAGAATTCATAAGAGTTTAACTGTTTGGAAAGCACTCCAAAAGGAGCAAACAGCACTGGGAGGCCTATCACTGACAATGGGGGAAAAAGGGAACCAAAACCAAGCCATTCCTGCATCGAACAGCTCCAAATGCAACCCCAATCCCATGCACAAGCCACTGGCATCAATGTACTGTTGCTCGATGGCTTCCACCCACAGACCATCGAAAAGCTGGAAACAAAAGAGATGGGATCATTCCCAGCTGATGGAGATCCCTCTGCTTAGTCGCTTTGATGGATGCAGCTGGTGGCCCTTGACAGCATTGACAGTCACTGAACAGCAATGCCAAGTTCCTGATGGGAATCTGTTTCTCCCCTTCCCAACCAGAGAACAGAGCTGTGTATTAGGAAAAGAGAAACTGGGGAGGATTAGACCACAGCTACTCTGTGTAGAGTTTGCATATTCCTTTCGTTTCACAAAAAAAACCCCCAGTGATGGATGACGATTTGTGACTCCGAGGTGAAAGAACAGGTCTCAGTAATGGGATCAGAAGTGTGTTCCTCCCCATTAAAACCAGACCAAGGATGTTAATTCTCTACCTTTGAATCAATGTTTGCAAAATATGCTGAAATCATCCTAGGCAAGGAGGAAATGCTGGTGTCACCATCTATAATGTTTCTGCTGTCCCCCTCTGTTCTTCATTCCCCATGCTTAGAGCAGTTGGAACCTCCTCTAAGAAGGAGAAGCCTATTTTTATCATTTGAATATTAGTCTGCTGAGGTGGCAATAAAAGACAAACATACCAATGATTACAAGGCTTTTCTCCAAGCCCTTAAAGGGAAATCCTTTCTGTTCAGACACAATGAATTAAGCTGAGAATATGACCCATAACAGGGCACCACCCTGAGGGACAGCACGTGACCAATATGCTCTGCAATGTCTGCCCTTGTCACACTGTCAGTGCAAAAAAAAGTCTCTTTGCCTCTTAAATAATAAACCTGACACAATCCAGGGTCTTAACATACTTTGAAACTTCCTAAATTTTAGGTTTATAAAGCAGCTGGGAAATTGATTTATTTGAACACAAAAAAATTGATGTAATGGTTTGCCTTGTAAGGCAAATCCATAATAAGCAAGGATGCTGTCCCTTGAGGTGTTTCTAAGGTTTTCCAAGGTGTCCCTCAAGGTGTCACATCCTGAAGCTCATCAAGGATGTGGTGCTCTCTTCCAGCATAAGACCACACAGACTGTCCTCACAAAACCATTTAGTTTGGAAAAGCCCTCTAAGACCAACTCCAACCATTCTCCGAGCACTGCCAAGGCCACCACTATCCCACGTCCCCAAGCGCCACATCCACACATCTGTTAAATCCCTGCAGAGATGGGGATTCCACCACTGCCCTGGGCAGCCTGTGCCAGTGCTTAACAACCATTGTGGTGAAGAAATGTTTCCTAATATCCAAACTGAAACTTCCCTGCCACAACCTGAAGCTACTTCCTCTTGACCTGTCATGGTACAGCTCAACCTCCTTGCTCATGGAGATTCCCTTCCTAGGGTAGTTTTCAGTTCAGCTGTCCAGCTGAGGAGCTTTTCCTGCCTAGCTTTTCTCTGAACAACCTTCAAATCCCTCTCAGCAGCCTCTAGTGTGACACATCAGTGCATTCTCCTCCTTTCCACCCTCTGGGCAGGTCTCGGCATCCCCCCACCCTCTCACAGTGCCAAGCTCAGGGCTTACAGGACCCCCATTCCTTTGGTGTGAGAGAGGATGTCTGTTGATGCTAAACCCTTCCTACTGGCACTGATCTCTCAATCCACAGCTTACAAAAACAGTTTGGGAGCAGCAGTGGCAACAACTCAACCTAAAGGAGCTTTTATTGCTTTGAGGCTTTCCCAGAGTTGAAGCAGCTTCATGACCAGTGCCATTTTGCTACCACTGGCAGCTGTGATAGAAATCCTAGCATAAGTCAGAGCAGGACTGAGCTCTGGACCCTATTTAAAGCCACAGCTTTCCATCACAGTACTTCAAAACCACCCCGTGCCAACCGCAGCTGAAAAATACAGGTGTTTTCAGTCAACATCACCCCCAAAGAGTATTAGTAAGTTGGTAAAATAATTTCAGAAAAAGCTTACCCTAACCACGCCAGCATGTACACTTAACAAATAGGAAAGGCAGAGAAGGCAGAGAAGACCAGTAACCTGCCCCAAGACACATTTCAAACCAAATAATAACAATTTATTCCCAGTTTCCACTTCAGAACAATGTTTGCCTCCATCTCTATTGCAATATTAATCTTGAAACTACTTCATAGATGTTGTTTACAGCTAATAAAGGCAGAACTTTCCAGATTTCCCCCAAATGTAATTTTTGTTACTGTTTAGACAATTAACGGAGATGCTGTCCTGTGCCAAGGAAAGTTAAATACAAGAGAACACACAGAACACAAATCAAACTCCCCAGGGTCTGATCCTTTTCCATACAAGACTCTTTCCTGTTAAGTTAAGAGCCTTTAAGGGTAAAAAGAGTGACTCTTTCACATTTACCTTGTTTCAAGGGTTTCTTGCATCCCCAAACACCGCTTATCATCTCTTTAAAAAGCATATCCAGCTCTTCAAAATCGATTCAGTCCTGGTATCGATGCAATTATTCTTCAGCTTCATGTTCACCCATTCTAGACACCTAGAGGCTCACTCGTAACTTCAGAATGAAGGCATTTTCGGGGAAATAACCTTATTTGGGACAGTGTCTGCTTTAAATTATGTTGCTTGTCTTCCTCTCCACTCCTCTCCAGGCTCTTGCTGGGTCCTAGCCACCGCTGTTCTCCGGACAGAGTCGGCTACTGTGCAACATCCTGAAGCCCTTCCTTGGGGCAGGCATTGAGAAACAAGGGGATTTTTGCCAGAGGAACTGTCAGGATCAGACTGTGGGTTTGCTCAGGAGAATAAGTAACTTATTGGCAATGCCATTGTTTGGCTGTGTGCGTGGGGCATGACAGTGTGTTTACTTTGGGCTTTTGTGTCTGTAAGTTGCATTCCTGGAGGGTTGTAGCCTCCTGCACCTAAATCTCTCTCTGCATCTTTAGGGAAACAGTACTTGAGGATTAAATGTTTAAAATTAATGGCTGATAAATGTAAACCCCAGAATCTGGAAACCTGTTCTGGAAGAAATAACTTTTTCTTTTTGCAGTCATCTCACTAATGAGAGTGTGACTGCAGTCTGCTGTCAGGACAGGGGTCCATCACTGGCTACAACACACTTCATGGCATGAGGCAGGAATTAGGGATAAAGGCCTCGATAAAGGCATTTTCAGATAAGCTGCTGAATTTTTGGTTGTGAGTACATAGTGCTGAATATACTGGATCTGCTGGGAAGAATTCCCACTGCAAAGGGGTGCTTTTGTCATGCAGAAGATGATTTCAAATTGTCCAAGTTCAGCTTTTTATTTATTATTTTGTGCTGCCCTCTAGAGCTGAAGTAGCTGGTTTCCTCATTTCCTTTTGCTAATTAAGTCTTGCTTCAGGAAAACCCTCTTCTACATTGATTTCCCTGCTGTTTTCTCCCAGAGACACAAGCCTGAACTGCCATAACACACTTTTCCCATGGTTGAAATAATACACCAAAGAGCCGGGCTCTTAGTTTGCTTGGTAATGCATCCTGAAATGAGAAGTATAAATCACAGAATTATAGAATCCCAGAATGGTTTGGATTGGAAAGGACCTTCCTTAAAGTTCATCTAGTTCCAGCTCCCCTGCCATCAGCAGGGACACCTTTCACTAGACCAGGTTGCTTGTCTAGCTATAAAAACACTATGACAACATGACAGGAGAGGGCATGATTAGGTGCAATGGATAGAAAAATACACATTAAGATCTCAGGAGAATTGTCCACCAGTGAGATTATCACAACCTCAGACAAGTTCCCCTTGACTGGGCTCTCATCAGATTAGTTTTGATCACCTTCCCCCAAGCATGTCATGTCTTGAGCTTCACTTTGCAGTGCTGTTTTTTGCTTCATCCCTTTGGCACGGTCCCCGGAGTCAAGCTCTCCATCTGCAATCCCCTTTGGGTAAGAAGGAAACTCATGTTGAAACTGGGGACCACTGTGATATCCAGAGAATTAAATGCCTTTTGGATACCCTGGGTTTAGAGTTTGTCTTGTCAGCAGTGTGCAGTAGCACTTGAAAAGCACAGACACTCTTGCAAGGCAAACCTCAAATATTTGAGGTCTCCAAGAATAATAAATACTTTTTTTTTAGTAGGATATTTTGAGCTGATTTGAAGTACAAATATCATGCCTCCAATTAAGAGCAGTGAGTGGCCAGCATGATGGCAGCTTCCAATTTTTCTACACCTGGATGTTCAGAGCACTTAGGAAGTTTGGATTTACGGGGATAAAAATAGCAGACGTTTTGGTTGTGCTTTTTTAAAAGCCAGCTCTGTTCCTCAAGCTGTTTTACTGAGTAACCAGGTAGCTGTGCCAGCTGAACTGTGAAGAAGAGCCTGGACAGAAACAAATGCCAAAGCAGGAGGGAAGGACATGCACTGATTCTACTGCTCAGGGCTTTGCTTCAATAAAAACACATTCTTGGAGGATACCAGCTACACTGGGAAAGATCAGTGCTGTCCTTGCCTTCTTTGTCCTTTCCCAAAGGGGATCTGGCAGCAAACAGTTTCAAAGCCTCCAACGCATTTGGCTGATTTCCCAAATTTTCAACATTTTTGGCTTTGGGCTACCCAGCAGTTTACCCCTTAAAGTGGTGTTGAAACATTAGCATGGTATTGGCTTGGTAAGACATGTCTGCAGGGCAAGTGTCACCTGCATCAGTCAGAGACTGGATCATAGAATCATAGAATGGCCAGATTTGAAAGTGACCTTGAAGATCATCCAAGCCCTCTTCCACTAGACCAGGTTGCTCAGAGCCCCAGCCAGCCTCATCTCCATCACGCAGATTGGAGAATCAAGCTTTTTTGCCCACAAAATAACAAGGGCTGTGCCATCCCAGTGATGTCAAAGGGTTNTTCCTTCCTTCCTTCCTTCCTTCCTTCCTTCCTTCCTTCCTTCCTTCCTTCTCTTTCTGTCCTCTCTCCATGTGCATCTTTATCAGGTGTTCAGCCAACAGCATTTCCCCACCAAAAATTAACATTTCCAGTTATTGAGGTTTTAGCCAGGTTCCCTATTTTATTCGTCTTTTGTCCTCCTATTCTCTCCAGGAAAGAAAATATAAATGAACAAGAACTGAGTGAAACCCACAAGCCTGGAGAATTTGTGAGTGAGGGGATGGGCAAAGGGACAGAGCGAGATGGGAAAATGAAAACTCTTACATCAGCAAAAAGTGACATGTACTGGCATTTGCAGATTAAACTATCTAACCATGAAATACTCTCCCTGGAGAAAAAAAGTCACATTCAGAAACCAAACCAGAATATTTTTCACCATCTTATAAAATATGCTTTTAATTCAGCAATATTACTTTTTATAGACAGTGTGGTCAGTATTTGGGAAAAGGTGTACTCATTTTATAAGACCCAGTAGGAGACAAAATGAGGTGAGGAAAATTATTTCTGATAGATTTGATTTACATATATTATACAATATACAATATACAATATACAATATACAATATTCCTCCTTGAATCCATCCATCACTATATTAGTAAAAGGCCAAGAGCTGATACAGTTACTAAGATGTAATAATCTGCTTTAAAAAGAGATAACTGGTTGTAACTTTTCTGGAAAACTGGAGGATTTCAGCATTTTAGAGTAATAAGTTTATTTTAAAGTTTAAATTATTACATCTTAGTAGAAAACCCAAATTATCACTGTTGTGCAAAGCCAAATTATTGCTTCTATTTAAGGGAAGCACATTTGTCTTTTATCAAAAATACTTTTATCTAAATTACAACTGGGCTTAGCCTTAGAAAATTTACTGACTTTTATATAAACTATGATTTTCTAAAACTTTATTACTTCCAAATATTGCCTAAACATTCATTTTCGTGATAACAGTCCAGATGCAGCAAAGCCCTCTCTGTAAATCNCCCTGGGTTTAGAGTTTGTCTTGTCAGCAGTGTGCAGTAGCACTTGAAAAGCACAGACACTCTTGCAAGGCAAACCTCAAATATTTGAGGTCTCCAAGAATAATAAATACTTTTTTTTTAGTAGGATATTTTGAGCTGATTTGAAGTACAAATATCATGCCTCCAATTAAGAGCAGTGAGTGGCCAGCATGATGGCAGCTTCCAATTTTTCTACACCTGGATGTTCAGAGCACTTAGGAAGTTTGGATTTACGGGGATAAAAATAGCAGACGTTTTGGTTGTGCTTTTTTAAAAGCCAGCTCTGTTCCTCAAGCTGTTTTACTGAGTAACCAGGTAGCTGTGCCAGCTGAACTGTGAAGAAGAGCCTGGACAGAAACAAATGCCAAAGCAGGAGGGAAGGACATGCACTGATTCTACTGCTCAGGGCTTTGCTTCAATAAAAACACATTCTTGGAGGATACCAGCTACACTGGGAAAGATCAGTGCTGTCCTTGCCTTCTTTGTCCTTTCCCAAAGGGGATCTGGCAGCAAACAGTTTCAAAGCCTCCAACGCATTTGGCTGATTTCCCAAATTTTCAACATTTTTGGCTTTGGGCTACCCAGCAGTTTACCCCTTAAAGTGGTGTTGAAACATTAGCATGGTATTGGCTTGGTAAGACATGTCTGCAGGGCAAGTGTCACCTGCATCAGTCAGAGACTGGATCATAGAATCATAGAATGGCCAGATTTGAAAGTGACCTTGAAGATCATCCAAGCCCTCTTCCACTAGACCAGGTTGCTCAGAGCCCCAGCCAGCCTCATCTCCATCACGCAGATTGGAGAATCAAGCTTTTTTGCCCACAAAATAACAAGGGCTGTGCCATCCCAGTGATGTCAAAGGGTTTATGCCTGCAACTCTGTGAAATCCTGATTTTCCAGTGGTGTCTCAGCAGTCACTTCCTACTCAGTTTCTGTCAATGTCAACTGAATTTCACCCTCTGTCACCTGAAGTGAGGGACACTTCATCAGACCTCTCCTCTCCTCCAAATCCTTTCCCCAGCATGGCCCAGAGCAAGAAGCAAAAGCAAATCCTAGCTGCTGGCTCTCACCAGTCAGTCTGTAAACTGCTGCAGGTTCCCAAGGGTTTCAGAGAAACAAGAAAATTATGATTTTGTGTCTTTAGTCTCCAGACATTTTGGAGTCTGTCCATCCATAACGCTGCTGCTTTCTAAGGCACTGCTTCTGGTTGAGTCCTATGTTAAGCTCTATGAATCAAACTCTCCAGAGAAGCAAATGAAACAAGTTTCCGCCTTAGAAAGTGGGTCTGAACTGTAAATGCAGGAGTGGGACAAGTCTTGCTCCCTTTTGGCTAGAATAGCTCCCTGGTGATTCATCCCACAAGGGAGTTGGAGACAACATTAATATTAATCCTATTAAAAAATAAATAGCCAGTGCCATCCTCAGCCACAGGCTGAGGCCCAGCTCCAGTTCCTGACACTCTACAACATCTCCAGAAACTGATTCTCCTGGGTTTGTTTTGCTCCTGCAATCTTCACTGTGCTTGGCATCTCACAAGCAGATGCAGCCCCCAGTCTTTCTGGTGCCCAGTCCGCATATCAAAATAGAGACTCCTCCATCTCTTGTAAACCCAGCAAGGCTTTTCTCCTGTCTTTTGAAGNTATACAATATACAATATACAATATTCCTCCTTGAATCCATCCATCACTATATTAGTAAAAGGCCAAGAGCTGATACAGTTACTAAGATGTAATAATCTGCTTTAAAAAGAGATAACTGGTTGTAACTTTTCTGGAAAACTGGAGGATTTCAGCATTTTAGAGTAATAAGTTTATTTTAAAGTTTAAATTATTACATCTTAGTAGAAAACCCAAATTATCACTGTTGTGCAAAGCCAAATTATTGCTTCTATTTAAGGGAAGCACATTTGTCTTTTATCAAAAATACTTTTATCTAAATTACAACTGGGCTTAGCCTTAGAAAATTTACTGACTTTTATATAAACTATGATTTTCTAAAACTTTATTACTTCCAAATATTGCCTAAACATTCATTTTCGTGATAACAGTCCAGATGCAGCAAAGCCCTCTCTGTAAATCATCATTCACCCAAGGTGACATTCAAGCTGTCAGGATCTTAAGAGTAGCAAAATAATGCTGCCATCTCACACCTCGTGCTCCAACAGGGAGAGCTCAATGACAGCACTGATAAGAAGAAGAGCAGATGAGCCAAACAGCACTTTGCCTATTTTACCCAGGGACTGTGTGATTTGCCCAAGGCTATACAAGGATTCAGTGCCGGAAAGCTGGGTGAGTGGCATTTAATTGGTGTACAATGCTGATCTCTGCAGCACTCCTGTTCAGAAGGCTATAATGCAGTAACAGCATAAATAGACTGAAGTCCTGTGAAGAAAGAAAAAACCAATCATCTCTCCATCTTCTATTCCTGCAAACACAGAGAATAATAACAAAGACGGTGTATGACAACTGTACTGTTATAAACTAACTGGTGCCTCCTTAATGTAAATGATCTAACTCACGCAGTGCAAGTCCCTGATGGATTAAATATACAATTGGGTGGATAGAGCCATCTACACAGCATGTTTAGCCAGTTCCTCAGCCTATTCATAAACACAGAACATTTTATTTATACAGCACCTTCCTCATCTGTGTTAGTTTTAAAGGCTGCAGCTCAAAGTCACCAGAGCCCTCATCTCTCCCGCAGTTGAAAGCGCAACTTTCCAGCAGGCTCCCGGGATCACACACGTCTCCACATACCTGCTCTGTGGCTGGAGGAGGAGAAGGTTTCGTCTCTGCCTGCAGCCTTTTTTTCCCTGACTCTCCCAGCAGCCTTTCCAGCACAAGCCGAGGAAGAGTTTCCTTGGGGAAGTCGTACCTCTGTTGCATGCCAGCTGACTAAAACTCTGCAAGCGCTGAGAGAAGTTTGAAGTCACAGGGAAAAAAAATACTCCCCATAGACTAGTCCTTGAATTCATTCCTTTGCAGTCATGAGCTCTTATATATTCCCAGGCTCCCCAGAACACGTGAATACATACCTCTGTAATAGTTTTAGAATGTGTGTGTCCTCTGCACTTCTCTTTCTTTTCCATTTTGTTCATTCAGCCTTGGCTTATTTCCTGCAGTTTCTCAGCTGGTAATTATGCTTCTCTCGTATTGACACATGAAACAGCCTGTGAATACCACAAAAAATCCCCTCCACAGGCTCTGGGGACATGTGCTAATCTCTCAAGTCATCCGTGCCTGTCCCACAGCCGTCAGCCTGGAGATTCTCAAGGGCTGGGGTAAATCAGGGGCACTGAGCTGGCTGCAAACCTTACATTTCAGGTCCATGCAGGATGGGGTGCGTAGGAAAAGGGTATATGGGAGTAGGGTGAGCACATCATGTTTGGTGTCCCAACAGGTCAGCTGTGTCTCCATGGCACAGCAAGGGGATGGCCAAACCCTTGGGGGAAAGGATAAATTCAATTTAATGCTTGAATGTGTAATAACATAAACACCTTCTAAAAAGGGCTGTGGGATGAATTTTGCTTTCTTTATTTTGGGTGTGAAGCTCCCTTGTATTTCAGTTGCCATGTTTTTGTGTAAGTTGGTGGGGCACTTGCATATTATCTGTGTTGTTTTCCTCTGCTTAGACATGTCCTGATATCTGGGCAGGTATTCACTGGCTCTGCATGATTGTTTGCAGCACTGTAGACCTCTGACAGGGTTTTGCCAGCTCTTCAGTGGATGTCTTAGGACCAAACTGAGTCTTGGCTTCACCAGCCAGGATAAGACCTCCCCTGGGCCACCCAGCTGGGGAGCTCCCACGGGCACCAGGGATCAAAGAAAACATCCCAGGGACCACTGAAAACCTCCCACCTTCTCCCCTGCATGTACGAGGATCCTCTCAACTGAGTGATCTCCCTCAGAGGAGAGGTTTGCCTTCAGCATCGTATGTTTTATCCCCTTTTCACTTAGATATGCAACAATGGCCAAGAATTTTCATGAAAAAAAATGAGGTGCTGGCTCCTTTCTCCCAGACAGCATCAATTCTGTCCCACTTTCCTGGATTTGCTTATTAAAATCAGGTAAAAGCTATGTTGTTTTATACCATGTGTCAAACAGCTTTGTAAATTCTGCTAAACATTTGCAGGCTCCAGCTCCAGCTTTTGCTTCTCTGCAACAGGTTTGTTCTCTGTAGCACACCAGGTCCTGTGAGTCAGAGTTACTTCAGACCTGCACCATACTGGGAGATTTAAGATGAAAAAAACATCTACAGATGTGAAAAATGTGGTTTGTTAAATATCTCAGTAAATACACTTTGCTCATGTTGTTGCAATAAGATTGTAACAAGACTAGTCAATTTAATAGCAACATGTAAGTAATGGTAACAAGGGAAACAATAATGGTTTTATTACTGCCTTGGCTATTGCTCATATACAGGTGTAGCTGTATATGCATATTTTTCATTATTGTTGTGGTTGTTGTGGTTGTTGTTACTATTATTATTATGGGCCAAAACTCAGCCCACAGTAGCTTATTTGGACAGATTGACAAAGGGAGTTCACCAAGGAACAAGGATATATTGTATCCCCTCCTGTCAAGACACTAGGACAACCTGATGGCCAACTTGATGTCACAGTAGCCAAGCCTGGAGGATGACTGTGAACCTTCTTCTCAGAGATGGAGGTCCAATTGTATTTCCCAGGTGGTGCATGGCTAGCTAAAAGGAAAATAGTCCATCACAGAAAGGATAGGAAGGCTACCAACATGAAATTTCAGACTATATGGAAGCAGAAGGAATAATTCCCACAGATCCTGCTGCTGTTAGACTCCATGTTTGGTGTGTGGGCAGTGGAAACTTGGGTCAGCCTATGGTTTATTCCCAGTGACACCTGAGTGCAGATGGCTGTTCCAATTAGATCTCTCCCACTAAAGAGATCTCTCCCAGGGAGTGATCCCTGGCCTGATCCACACAAACCTCGCCCTTCTCTAGGGCAAGTTGGACATGTCCAGGTGTGTAACACTCCATTATCTACCTCTGGATGGTGACCCCAGAGCCCTGACATCGTTGTTTCACTTTCTTGTAGAGTGCCCTGACTAAGGTGGGGACAGTGTGCAAAGCTGCTCTGGAATAGTGTAGGAGGACTGTGCAGAGCAGAAGCAGTCGAACCTGATCCAGGCCCTGAAGAAAACCCAAGGACTACACCCAACTTGGAGGCAACAATCTGGCTTGGTGGGGAAGGGTGCCCATGAGACAGCTGACCCCCAGTGTGGTTGATGTGAGGAGCCAGGTTATCTGACAGCACTGATGTATCCATGCATACCCCATGAAAGAACCTGAGGACCCAAGGAGGGACACCTCACTGTGCAAACTTGTAGGATCTTGCCTCCAAAACTGCTTACAAGCACCACTCCTGCAATAATTTCTGCTGGTACTAGGGCAGCAGGATGTGGCAATTGGAAAACACCACTTCAAAACAAAAAGGCCACAGGTCAGTGCTGGTCAGACAAACTCAATCCTCACCATCTCCTCCCCCTCCAAGTCTCATGGGATTCCCACTCTTCCATAGTAGAGGTGAACAGGCTTGGTTGGTGGGGCTGGCATGAAGACAAGCAGAAGTGCATGAATAGAAAGCAAAATTCCCAGCTGCTGAGATGCTCCAAGACATCACTGCCACTACAAGCATCATCATCTTGAACTGATGTTAGCCCAGTTGCTTTCTAGAAATTACATTTAAAAAGGAAAAAAAATTAGAAGAAAAATAAGACAAAAGAGAGAAGACAAGAAGAAAAGAACTGGCAGTTTTTAATTACTTGCAAAAGGTTAGAGGTTGACCATGTGCTCACCTCACACTTAAAATAGGTTGTATCATGTCAACAGGATGCCCATCTCTAATTATAAATTATATTTCCCAAGACTAAACAAGGCTTAATATTTATGCTTTGTTTCCTCCTGCTCTGATTATAGCTTGTTCTTTTAGAAAAAAAACAAAACCAAAACATGAGGAACAAGAGGTCCAAGAACTTTGCTCTGGCCCCTTTTTCTATTCCTGCTGGTGTTGAGGGAAGTTTGACTCTGGGAATATGATGATGCGTCACATGCTGGAATTTTGGCTTGTCTTGGTGCTGATGCTGGTAGTGAGCAGAACAGGGAAGTTGTCCCGGTCAGCTGCGACTCCTGTCCCTTATCTGTCTCATCGTATGGTGCCTGCAGGTCTCAGTACTGTGTCTTCAGCTGAACTCCAAGCAGCTGCTCCTGGCATCTCCCTGGACTAGACTTGGCTCAGTCCCCTCTGGTCCCAGCCATAATCTTCCTCAGGTCCACCTCACCTCGGGCCATGAAGACATTGACCTTGCAAGATGCAGACAGCTCCATGTACAACTGCAAAAGAGACATACCTTAGCTAGCTCCAAATCAGCCAAGTGACCCAAGTAGCTGTGAAATTCATCTCAAAAGCAGGGTAAAAAACACATGTCCAGCTCTCCTGGGACACTTCACACTCACCCAGCCAGATATGACCAGCTATGAAGCAGTAAGCTGTGCCCATGTTATGAATCAGTGATTTGAAGGATGAGCACAATCCTGGGCATAGTTCTGGCTCATCTTGTTAGGTGACAGGGTCCCCAGGCACTGCTTGATGCCCTAGCGGGCAATGACAAAATATTGAGCAAGAATGCAACCTTCACAGTGCTCAAGACAGTTGTGGACTGCTTACAAATGTTGTGCATCACTTGGAGTGGCAGATATTGTGGAAACACCTGATGTAAGTAGGTACTACTGCAGGATAAAGATGAGGTGGTTTTGGGGACAAGGGTCTTCTGCAGACTGAGAGACCACAGAAGATAACACAAATAAGTTGGTAAGGAAACATTTCCCCTGATGTGGGGGTTGCTGGGGCATGCAGCAGTGAGGCAGTAAGGGAAAAGGGAGAGGAAAAACATGTTGGCAAAACTCCCAGACAAGTAAACTCATATCACAGGAGCTTCAGAGTCTCATAATTTTGAGGGGGTTGAAATGGGGTAAATGGAATTTGTGTTTGAATTGTGAGGGGTCAAAACTCTCTCCAGGGCCCTCTGGTTTTATTTCCCATCCCCTGTGGACCTCAGACATACACCATTGCCCAGCAAGACTTTGAGGTATGGCTTGCAAGCAGAGTTGCCAGATGAACATCTCAAGAAGAAGGAAATAAGGACAGAGAACTCCTGCCTCGCTTGCACTTGCCCTGCCACCTCAGATGGTTGGAGGCAGCCTGCATCCAACCCAGATTTCAGGTGTTTCTGTCCACTACTATCTGCCCACCACTTTTTCTGCCCACTACAATCTCCAGGGACATCTTCTAGCCTGTGTTTGAACATCCCAAAGCTTAATCAGCAGGTTCAGGAAACTGTGCTCCATGGGACAAATCTAGTTTATCCTGAAATGCAAACCAAATGAGATTGATGTGGTTTCTATTGCAAATATTTCTCATAACTCTGCTCTACCACTGCAATAGCAGGAGGATCTATGAATCAGGTGGTGTCAAACAAGCAGCAAAACAGTTTTCTCTGTTGTCCGTGCTAATGGGGTTAAAGATCATGTTTCACTCTAAACCTCCCATTCCATTTAAAGTGTGAAATGTCATCCATGCTTCCTTCTCTTGGTTTCCTTTCAGGTGGGGGAATGAATGTCAGTCACATCTGGCATTTTCAGTCCCTGCTATTGACTCAGACCTTATGAAAATCAGTTTAAACTATCAAACACCATTGAAATAATCAATTTTCCCTTTTTGCTGCCCCTTCTTTCCACCTCTTTCCTTTAGCTAGGTGGTGACTTACTGGAGGGAAGCTATAGTGAAAGGATTACTGTCATTCTATGTACAAGGCCTTGAACCTGATGATGACACAGGTAATTTTCAGATTATGCAGAAAAGGATTTCACCATAGTTGGTTGAAATTATGATTTTGCTCCTTCTATGTTGATTTTTTTAGGCAAGCACTGAAAAGAAAAGAAGTTTGTGATCATAATCCTAGGGAGAGAAGAAATTGGTTAGAAATGCTCTATTTTTGTCATGTTCCTTAAACCCTTTGATCCTTCCCATAACAAGCCCTTGTTCCATCACTATGTCATCATTTTATTTATAGCTCACAGGTGTGTTATTTCCAAAATGTCTCTGCTTCCTGCACAGTGTGTTAGCTTTTCTTGAATAATATAATTTCCACCCCCAATGACATATTTTGGAATTTTTTCCATGAAGAAAAGGGATTGAAACACTGACTTAAACCCTGAGCGTGGTCCTTGCTGTGCAGACAGTCTGTCATGACAGTCCTTGTGTGCTCTGCTTCAGATGAACATACTGCAGGAGGAGAAAAGTATCTGCACCATCTAACAATCCCTTTGGACCAAAGAATGAAGCTAGGGATACACTGGGAGACATAGGGGAATACTGGAGTTATTTCTGTGGGCTGAGAAAGCAGACATAGGGCAACAATCTGAAGGAAACAATCCTACTCATCTATCTGATTTTTCCAAACACTGAAACCTAATTTGCTGCTGAACATCTTCTAGATTTCAGAGGTGGGATGCACTCAGCGAAAACTTCAGAGCCAGCACACAGTCTGCTTTTCCACTAGGAAGTTTAGTGCACTGGAATGGTAAAATATGGGGAACACAGAAGCACAGATAATTATGCTCAAATATGTATCATCAGCTCCCTGATGGGTAGAAGTGATAGCAGCAGCTTTGAAAAGCTGAGTAAATTCCTGGTCTCCTTTTTCTCTTAGAAATTTGCAACCCCAGAATGATGTCATAGGTGAAAAAGATGTGATATCTGTGATCAAACACAGACATGTACAAGGTTGGTATCTATCAAAGGATCCACTGATTCTGATATCCTCCACAGCTCATGGAGGGAAATAGAAGCCCTTCTTGCTTGTGATTCATCTCATTCTCCAGCAGATGAGTCACCCACAAGGAGCTCCAACTTTCTCCTGTGAACAAGGGAGTGGTGAATGACCAACACAGGTTCAAAATTAAGGGAAATGAGTCCCTCTTGTAGTCACAAAACAGAGAATTTTGGGATTTTTTTTTTTCTGGTTGTGGGTGTACCTCCCACTGGTGTAAATCCCAGCTTTTCAGCCCAGGTTGGACATATCAATTCCTTAAAATCATTTCCAGGTTTCCTTGAGAGAAGCCAGTTGGGGATGGTATCTCTGGATGCGTTGCAAATGTTGTGATTCTGCAATTCTGTTGTTGCTTTGAGGGTCTGACATCCATCATCCCACTGAGCAAAGCCCTGAGCAGGATTCCTCCATGAAGAGCCTCAGTAGCCCTATAAAGCATGTCTTCATATGAAAAATGAAAAGATCTTTGTTAAGAAATTGGGATATAGTTTCTGGGGTTAGATTGTACACTCCTTTTTCTCCTCAGGTCAAAGGCACTGTGTTTTAGATGATGATCCTTACAGACCTCATGACCCATCTAGAAGGTCTGTCTATGCCATATCATAAGCATCACCTGGATGAAGGGGTGCGCTTCTTTGGATTTACTTTCTGGCATCAATATTACTGTAATTTTATCCTCTCCACATAATGAATGAAGAGAAGCTCTTTGCTCATTGGACATTCTCAAAAGTTTCCTCTTGCTGATAGCACACTTCACAACTTAATGGATGAAATCAGCTGTTCCCAGGACTCATGACTATGAGAATGGACAAACCTATCCTTGCTATGTTTAGATCTCAGTCATTTTCAGATCTCAGGTAAGACATTCTTGACAAGGGACCTGTCCTTTTACTGTATATAAGTGAATACCCATTTATGCCCGATGAAAATTGGTAGATGTACAGCTCCTACTGACCTCTCCCTTTCTCCAGACACACACATACCAGCCCCCATGCCACCCATGAAAGAGGTTTTCGACACAGCACTGAGGAAGTTTCTCACCTTTCACTTTTGACATTTCTTGTGGTTAACCCATGATGAACCGCTCTTAGCTCCATCCATTTCTTCCTTGAAAAATGCAGAGAATTTCGAAACAAATAAACAAAACAAAAAATAGCCATCAAACTGTGCCCTATATGGGGTTGTTGTATGGGTTGAGATTCAGGATGAAAACTTTTTAGAAGGGCCTGTTGCACTAGAAAAGGGGTAATGGTTTTAAATTAAAAGGCGGATGATATAGTTTAGATATTAAGAAAATGTTTTTTACAACGAGGTTGGTGAAACACTGGCACAGGTTGCCCAGAGAAGCTGTGGTTGCCACATCCCTGGAAGTGTTCAAGGCCAGGTTGGACAGGGCTCTGAGCAACCTGATCTGGTTGAAGATGTCCCTGCTCATTTCAGGGGGAGTGAACTAGATGACTTTGGTTCCTTTCAAACCAAACTATTCCATGATTCTATAATAAGAAAGTCATTGGAGATGATTAAAGAAAACAGTGGTGATATCTTCTGGCCACTGAATTATTTGCTCATTCACATGTGCAGGGAACACACAGGACAACTGATTTTCATATTCTTTGCCTGCCCTCTCGTGGTGAATGGGTGCTGATTAAGTGCATGCATGCATATCTATTTCCATATACACATATGAATATATATGTATGCACTGACATATACAGCAAAAAACACCTTCATCAGATTTGTACCTTGCGTTTGATGTTACAGAAATGAGCAGTAGTTAATTGTTTCATTGACTGTAGCTGTTCTTTTTAATGCTGAATATTTTCCTGTATTTGGTTAAAATTTAGTTCAGGTAAAATATTTTGGCATGAAAATAATAGGAGTATAGTGAAATATTTGTTCCAGCTTGGAGAGGCCAGGGAGGTCTCCGTGTGTCCCTTTCCTCTCTATAAATAAACTCTGCTGAAACTGGGTGAGCTGTACAAAATCACGAGCAAAATATTTCTCTAGGACCAGTTATGGCAAATACAGGGCAGAATAAAAACAACAGCTACAGCATGGATGCGCCTTTCCCTACACGATGCCAGTATGGGATAGCAGAGGGGCACAGAAAGTGAAAGCTTGGAGAAGATATATTCATTCACCTTTGGTGGGGATTGTTTTCAAGTCATTTTCAACTCATTTCCCCTTGTAGCTGCAAAGAGCAGAGGGATTTGCCATGTAGCCCTTCATACCTCCTAGAAATTTGTCCAACACCAGGGCCAGTGTGTCCAACACTGCAGCTCCCATGATTTACATAAATATCAGAGGTATTGCTTAAACATGGTGTTCCAGCCTTTTCTCTTCAGATGACCTGTTACAGGGAGAAGGGCAGCAAAGGTGATATTCATATTGATGGGCTTTGTCTGTGTCCAGAGGAAAGTGAACAAGAGTAACTTCTCATCAACACCTTAATTTGCCACTCAGTGAATGTATTATCATCCTGATTACATATTTACTTGGAATTTTGTTTTGAAGCCATGTACAGGGATCAGCACAGTGTCTCTGGACTCACATAGCCTTAGGCAACATGGAGATTACGTCCATAGTCTCAAGATCCCCAGCGACATAGTCACAACACAAAGCCTACCAGAGCTGAAGAAGTGCTCGGACACCACTCTCAGGCACATGGTGGGTTCTTGGGACGGTCCTGTGCAGGCCTAGGAGATAGATTTGATGATCCATGTGGGTCCCTTCCAACTNCCTCTCGTGGTGAATGGGTGCTGATTAAGTGCATGCATGCATATCTATTTCCATATACACATATGAATATATATGTATGCACTGACATATACAGCAAAAAACACCTTCATCAGATTTGTACCTTGCGTTTGATGTTACAGAAATGAGCAGTAGTTAATTGTTTCATTGACTGTAGCTGTTCTTTTTAATGCTGAATATTTTCCTGTATTTGGTTAAAATTTAGTTCAGGTAAAATATTTTGGCATGAAAATAATAGGAGTATAGTGAAATATTTGTTCCAGCTTGGAGAGGCCAGGGAGGTCTCCGTGTGTCCCTTTCCTCTCTATAAATAAACTCTGCTGAAACTGGGTGAGCTGTACAAAATCACGAGCAAAATATTTCTCTAGGACCAGTTATGGCAAATACAGGGCAGAATAAAAACAACAGCTACAGCATGGATGCGCCTTTCCCTACACGATGCCAGTATGGGATAGCAGAGGGGCACAGAAAGTGAAAGCTTGGAGAAGATATATTCATTCACCTTTGGTGGGGATTGTTTTCAAGTCATTTTCAACTCATTTCCCCTTGTAGCTGCAAAGAGCAGAGGGATTTGCCATGTAGCCCTTCATACCTCCTAGAAATTTGTCCAACACCAGGGCCAGTGTGTCCAACACTGCAGCTCCCATGATTTACATAAATATCAGAGGTATTGCTTAAACATGGTGTTCCAGCCTTTTCTCTTCAGATGACCTGTTACAGGGAGAAGGGCAGCAAAGGTGATATTCATATTGATGGGCTTTGTCTGTGTCCAGAGGAAAGTGAACAAGAGTAACTTCTCATCAACACCTTAATTTGCCACTCAGTGAATGTATTATCATCCTGATTACATATTTACTTGGAATTTTGTTTTGAAGCCATGTACAGGGTTCAGCACAGTGTCTCTGGACTCACATAGCCTTAGGCAACATGGAGATTACGTCCATAGTCTCAAGATCCCCAGCGACATAGTCACAACACAAAGCCTACCAGAGCTGAAGAAGTGCTCGGACACCACTCTCAGGCACATGGTGGGTTCTTGGGACGGTCCTGTGCAGGCCTAGGAGATAGATTTGATGATCCATGTGGGTCCCTTCCAACTCAGGATATTCTGTGATTCTAATCTGTGATTCCATATTGTCCAAACCGACCATTTATGGCACATTGTCCAGTGACTGGGGCAGTACTTGTTTGTCTTTCTGTGGTGACTCCATCTGAACAGGTCACCAGTTCCTGAGTGCTGGATTCACCAGTTAAATTGCTACCACCAGTGGTCCCTAGCCTAACAAGCACCACCCTAAATAATCTGGGGGCATGTCTGGGGCCACAGATACTCCAAACATGTAATTTGGGTGTTTGGAAGGGGAAGGCAGTTTATTAGCCGGCTCCAGTGCCAAGAAAAGGTATCAGGCAGATGCCATTAATCACAAAGGCATCTCCAATGCTTTCTGAGGAGCATCCATTTGTGCTTTTCCTTTTCTGAGTCCACAGAAGCAACATGCAAGGCTTGTTCCTATCATTGCTTAGGGCCTCCTGTTGTTCCAGATATGAAGAATGATCTGCTAGAGACCTCTCGGGATGTGAAGCCCATCGCAACGGGAGGACTTCCTGTCTGGAGAGATTCTTCACCCATTTGCTTTCTACCTGCCCATTCTCTGCTGGCTGGGCACATATGGACAACAATGCCTGGGTGTGCAAGCAAGGCAGGCTCATCCTAACTAAATGATGACCTTTTTGTTTTCTAACCTCACCTGGTCGGGGCATTATTGTCATGTTTCCTGTCCCTCTCCACACACACAGACACCAGTGTGCACAGTCAGCAGTCTTCATAATATCAGCCACTAAAAAAAAGCTACAGCAGCAGGAGTAAAGAGGAGAATGTTTTCAGGCTGATCCCTCCCCTCCACAGTGTGAGAAATGGAGTTCCTGGGGCCAACCTACAAACAGGACCCGAGGCTTGAACCCACCAGAAGTAGGGGGTCATATTTTCCTCTTGTTCTGGCTGTGTTGCAGTCAACCAGAGCAACCTCAATGACATGTCTCCATGAATAACCTCTGGCACCTTATTTGGTTAACAACCCACAGTTATTCCCCCCAGTGCTTTCTATGTGACAGCAGTGTTCAGGGAGCCAGAGTTACAGAGCTGGCCAGGCAGACAATCACCTCCACAGGGAGCCCACATAAGCAGGTTAAACAAAAGCTTTATTTCCATACAGTGTTCTTGGGATATGGTGCCAAGATTTCACAGACGACTCAAAACAAGGATTAGCAAGGAGTGCTTGTGCTCCTGTGATGCTTCTTTTTGCAAACAGCCACAAGTCACAAAAAGCATGTTCAGAGCCAAGCCTGAACTTCCTTTAAAATCAGAACTGTTTAGATTAACAGTTTTCAGGTTTATTCTTTAAAGCAATAATGTACCAAAGTGGAGTTCACGTGCAAGGGATTATACCTCCGTGGAGAAGGACCTTGAGGTCCTGGTGGACAATGTGCTGTCCCTGAGCCAGCAGTGCCCTGAGGACCACAGAGGCCAATGGGTGCATTGGGGTGCACTGGCCAATGGCCCAATAGGACAATATCAGGGTGCATTAGGAAGAGAAAGCATTGTCAGCAGGTCAAGGGAGGCGATCCTGCCCCTCTGCTCAGCCATATCTGGAGTTCTGCGCTCCTCTGGACAAGAGAGACATGGAGCTCCTGGAGCAGGTCCAGCAGAGGTTACAGAGGTGATGAGGGGACTGGAGCATCTCTCTTACGAGGAAAGGCTGAGGGAGCTGGGGCTGTTCAGCCTTAAGAAGAGACGACTGAGAGGGGCCCTCATCCATGTCTGTCAGTGACAGGGAGGGGTCAGAGCACGGATCAGACTCTGCTCGGTGGTGCCCAGCAATGGGGCAAGAGGTAACAGGCAGAAACTGATGCCCAGGAAGTTCCACCTGAGCATGATGAAGAACTTCTTTCCTGTGCAGTGACCAAGCACAGGAACAGATCATCCAGAGAGGGTGTGGAGTCTCCCTCACTTGAGATATTCCAGAACAGTCTGGACACAACCCTGTGCCGTGTGCTCTGGGATGACCTTGCTTGAGGAGAGAGGTTGGACCAGATGACCCACTGTGGTGCCTTCCAATGTGGCCCGTTCTGTGATTCTGTGTGTAAGCAAATTTTGCAGCTGAGACAGGGCTGTGTGTATGGACTGGGGAATGAGAGGCTGGAGAGCAGCTGTAGGAAGAGACCTGGGGGTCCTGGTCCATGGCCAGTTGAACATGAGTCAGCAGTGCCCTGGCAGCCAGGAGGGACATCCCTGTCCTGGGGGGCATCAGGCCCAGCATCGCCAGCCGGGCAAGGGAGGGCATTGTCCCGCTCTGCTCTGCACTGGGGCAGCCTCACCTCAAGTGCTGGGGGCAGTTTTGGGCATCATGAAACAAAAAAGACATTGTCGTTAGAGAGCATCTGAAGGAGGGCAACAAGGATGGTAAAGGGCCTTAAGGCTCCATATGAGGAGCAGCTGAGGTCTCTTGGTCTGTTCAGCCTGGAGGAGACTGAGGAGAGACCACATTACAATATTCAACATCCTCATGAAGGGCTGCGGAGGGGCAGGCGTCAATCTCCTCCCTCTTGTGACCAGTGACAGGACTCAACGGAATGGCATGAATCTGAGTCATGGGAGGTTTAGGCTGGATATCAGGAAACAGTTTTTCACTCAGAGTGGCCAGGCACTGAACAGGGTCCCCAGGGAATGGTCATGGCCCCAAGGCTGCCAGAGCTCAAGGACTGTTTGGACAACACTCTCAGGCATATGGTGGGATTTTTGGGGTGTCCTGCACAGGGCCAGGAGTTGGACTTGAGTGGATCCCTTACAACTCAGGATATTCTGTGATTCTGTGATTTACAGCACCAGACTCATAGTCCATGGTTTAAGTCATCTGGTACTACAGCAGAAGAAATATTCAATAAACCACAGTTATTAAAGACATTAATTTCAGTCCATCTGCAAACAGATATTATTCTGCAATGTTCAGACATTGCTCCTGGTGCATGAAGACCTCGAGGATGAAGCTTCAGCCATGCAGAGTCAGTCTGCTGCCTTCTCTTCCTGCCCACAGTTTTCTGACTAGAGTGGAGAAAATTTAGTTGGTTTCCTGCAGCATTTCAAGATTTTGAAATGTTATTTCAGTTCCAGCTCTTGAACAAAACAATAAATACAGGAGGAAATCAGATGTGGAGGTTGGCTCTAAGCAAACTATCTCCAGGGCTGCTTTGTAATCAGTGACTGTGATAGCCCAGAAGACAGGTAGCTGAGGTGTCTGGCAAACAAACTTTGAAAACCAGACCATTTTCCACTTGAAAACTGCAGAACATCCACAGCTGGGCAAATCTGAACAATAGCAAAAAAAGTTTTAGTGTTTAATAAATATTGAATTTCAACCCACTGGAATTTCAAGCATCGTACTGTGGCTTTCATTTGGGCATCAGGCCTATGTGGATATAATATATTTCAGCATTGGTCCTTGGCCCTGTATCTGTTTTGACTGAATGAACTCATGGAAGCTCCTGCTTCTCCCATTCAAGGCACCTGCCATGACCAACTCACATCAGTTCACACATCCAATTTGGCCACCTTGAGCACTCTTGCCAGGCTCTGCAGCCCCTCATTTGTCATGGGACCTGCCTAATCACTCTCCCAACTTCTCCCTGGGACTGACCTGGAAACAAAAGGTCTAAGGATGAGGAGAGAAAGTCTGCCTGGCTGATGCTGTGGGCTGCAGTGGGGAAGGATACCCTATATTGGCTCCGCTAAGGGAGCAACAATGGATTTTCATGCTGCAGGTGTACTTCTTTAGCCTTGAAAAATGACCCCTTCCATGAAACCATCTGAAATCTTGTGTGCATGGAGCTGGCCCCTTAAGGCGACTGTCCCCACAGTTGCAGCACTGTGATTTAACCCAGCCCCCTGTCTCTGAACAGCCCTCAGCAAACTCCTGCAAGATGCCCAAATCTTGGCCTGTCTCCAGCTTATCATCCTCTCCAGCAGCTGCTGGAGACCTGGTCCTTGGTGGCAGCGTTGAGGCCCTGGGGCTGGGGACGTAGCATAAGCCCAAGTAGCCAGAGTTCATACACCAGTCATAGCAATGCAGCAACTGCTGTACACACACATCTCTAGGATCTCTTTTCTGTCTGGGTTTTAGCAATAGTTCTGTTGGGGCTCTGGATTTTCATCTGACAGGGACACCCAGACATACCATAAGCCAAAAACCACCTGAGTTAATCTTCTGTGGCACAAATGGTCTCAAACACAGAACCATCCAGTGAACAGTTATTTGATATCACCCTGAAGATGGGTTGATAAACTTTCTTCTTTTTCTGGCTGGGTTTGCTCCTCTTCCTGTTCTTTCCAGCATATTCACCATCTGTCCCAGACACCCCACACCGAAACACGCTATACATCTACATTCCCCTTTATCCTACCTCTCCTGTTGTGGCCTGTTTTCTCACCTCCCCTTTCATTAACTATCTGGTGACATCTAGATTTTTATGAAGATTAAAGCTAAAAAGAAATTACCAAACTGTTCTGCATTCCCTGCATCCTCCTCTGCCTGTTCTTCTTTCCTGCTGAGCAGTGAATGAAGCTCTTCTTCATCTTCCTCCCTTCATTCTGCCTGTGGTTCCCCTGCACACAGCAGCTTCTGCTTTTCCAACAGCATCCTGCTCCTTCGTGTTATCCCTCCAGGTTCAGTCTCCTCATATTCTCTTCTCTCTGATGCTCTGGTGGTCAAGGATTTGTGCAGCCCCTCCACTCCTCTCCAGGCAGGCCCCATGTTTCTCTGTGCTGCCAGAATTTCCCATTGTCCTGGTTTCAGCTGGGATAGAGTTTGTTTTCTTCCCAGTACCTGGCAACATGCTGGGGTTTGGATTTAGTATGAGAATAATGTTGAGAACACATGGACATTTTTGCTCAGTAGTGCTTACTCTAAATCAAGGACTTTTCCATGTCTTGTGTTCTGCCAGTGAGGAGCTGCAGAAGGAGCTGGGAGGGAGAATGGCTGGGACGGCCGACCCAAACTGGCCAGAGCGATATTCCACATGCCATGGGTTGACACTGGCCAGATGCCAGCCACTCACAAAAGCTGCTCACTCACTCCCCTGCTGCAGATGGACGGAGGAGAGAAAATTTAAAGAAGGGTTCATAAGTTGAGATAAGGACCAGGAGAGATCGCTCACTAAATAACATCAAGGGCAAAACAGGCTCAGCTTTGAGATATAATGAGAATTTATTACCAACAAAATCAGAGCAGGATAATGAGAAGTAAAACAAGCCCTTAAAAACATCTTCCACCCAATCTTCCCTCCTTCCCAGCTCTGCTGCCTACCCCAGCAGCACAAGGGGACAGGGAATGGGGATTATGGTCAGTTCATCACCTGTGGCTTCTCCCACTGCTCTGGGAGAGGAGTCGTTCCTCTGCTGCACCGTGGGGTCCCTCCAACAGGAGACAGCTCTCTGTGAACTTCTCTGACGTGACTCCATCTCACAAGCAACAGCCCTCTGCAAACTGCTGCAGTGCGAGTCCCTCCCACAGGCAGCAGTCCTCCCAAAACTGCTGCGGCGTGGGTCACTCTTCCATGGGGTATAGTCCTTCAAGGACAGGCTGCTCCAGCATGGGAGCAGGGCCCCACTCTCCACGGGTGTCCCACAGGGTCACAGCCTCCTCCCATGCATCCACCCGCTCTGGCATGGGTCACTTCTACGGACTGCGGGTGGATCTCTGCATCCCTGTGGATCTCCATGGGTTGCAAGGGGACAGGTGCCTCACCACAGGTTGCACCACAGCTTGCAGAGGAATCTCAGCTTTGGCACCTGTTTGTCTCACATATTCTCACTTCGCTCCTCTCTGACTGGAATTAAAACTGCGCCCCAACCTTTGTTCTGATTTCTTCTCAAATATGTTATCACAGAGGTGTTACCATCATCTCTAATTGGCCCAGTTTTGGCCAGCAGCATGTCCATCTTTGGCACCATCAGAGATTGGCTCTACCAGATGTTGTGGAAGCTTCTAGCAGCTTCTCACAGAAGCCACCTCTGTGGCCCCCTGCTATCAAAACCCAGGCTGTGTAAATCCAACACACCATACCACAGAACAGCACATCCAGTATATAAACTGGGGCAGTCAGCCAGGAGGGGACGGTCATTGCTCAGGGACAGGCTGGGCATCAGTCAGCAGGTGGTGAGTAATTGTCCTGTGTATCACTTGTCTGTCTGGGGCTCTCATGATTATTATTGTTGTTGTTATCACTATTATCATTTTTAATAGCATTATATTTTACTTTGTTTCAATTACTAAATTCTTCTTATGTCAACCCACAAAAAGTTTTTCTGATTCACCACACCATCCAGCCTGGGAGGGAGGGAGGGGGAGAGAGTTTCTTCTGAATCCTCATGCTCCAGCTTCATTCCCACTGAAACTGGCATTGGTACCTTTTCCCTGGCAAACCCTTGTTAAAGCTGAAAATGAGAGCTCTGTTTTAAACATGGCATCTCTGTTTTCCACCAAAACAAGCCTCATCCACACACTTTCTCTCAGCGAGGTGCAGAGAACTGGGAAAGCCACGTGCGTTCAGCTCCTCACCTCAGCACACATTCAGAACAATGAGGTGGTAATGCCATTCCCAGGCTCTGGGAAAAATAGCAGAGGGTTTGAACAGCGAGATGGGCACACACCCAGGCTGGGGAGCACCTGAGGGGAAGGAACCAGCATCACTTTTCATGGCTGTCTTCTCCATCACACAGTCACAGAATGAACTAGGCTGGAAAAGACCTTTGAGATCATCAAGTCCAACCTATGATCTAACACCTTCACATCAACTAAACCATGGCACTGGGTGCCATATCCGGTCTTTTTTTAAACACATCCAGGGACGGTGAGTCTACCACCTCCCTGGGCAGACAATTCCAGTGCCCAATCACTCTTTCAGTGAAGACATTTTCCTGATGTCTAACCTAAACCTCCCCTGGCATGGCTTAAGACTGTGTCCTCTCACTCTGTCAGCGGTTGCCTGGGAGAAGAGACCAACCCCTACCTGGCTACAGCCAACTTTCAGGGAGCAATAACAGAGTGATAAGGTCTCCCCTGAGCCTCCTTTTTTCCAGGCTAAACAACCCCACCTCCCTCAGCCATTCTTCACGGGGCTTATGTTCCAGGCCCTTCACCAGCCTTGTTGCCCTTCTCTGGACACGTTCAAGCATCTCAATGTCCTTCCTAAATTGAGGGGCCCAGAACTGGACACAGTACTCAGGGTGCAGTCTCACCAGTGCCGAGTACAGGGTAAGAATGACTTCGATGGTCCTGCTGGTCACACTAGTCCTGATACAGAACAGGATGCTATCGACCTTCTCGGCCAGGTAGGCATGTTAGCGTAGAAACACATAACCACGGACGGGTTATATGCAAGGTGCTTTTATTGAGGCACCGGGGGAGAGGGGTACAGACCCAAATCAATCCCCAACATGGATTTCAGGTGCTCACATTATATACCCCGCTCGTTGTACAATCACGTATTAATCATTTACTCAAGCATAAATCTCAAAACCCCCCCAAACTATCATCTGCTCATTACTGTGTATATTGTCTTCACTCAAGCATAACTTCCAGCCCCCTTTCCCAGGTGCAGCTACACAATTAACTCATCTATCTTAGTCTCTTGCCCCTCAAGTTCAGGCTTGCCTCTTACCGTCCAGGCAAGTACACAGGTCTGGGCTGGCCTGCACAGAATGTTCATCTTGCTCTCGGGGCCTACTCTAGCTACTACAATTCAAAACATTTTAACCCTATGCTATCAGGCACACTGCTGGCATCAAGCAAATCTTGATCCCCGAGTCCCTTGATGCTCTCGCCCTCCTTGATCTCCAGGTCCCCCACAGCTTTCCACTACCCTCCCCCCCGACCCCTGGGCCCCCAGCAGATCTACACCACCTTCAACCCCTTTGTCCCCTGGTCACCCTCAACTCCCTGGACCCCAGTCGCACCCCATTGCCTTTGACCTTGGGGTCCCTAGCTGCCCTCCATCCGCTCGGTGGGGGGTGAGTGTTTTGGGGTAAAACCAGATGGATTTGGGTTCACTCACCTTTGCTGGAAGCCAAGGCAATTCCAGACCCTCTATAGCCTCTGCCCAGCTGTGGGGGTTGCAAAGCATTGTGGATATCACCCCCCTACTTTGGGGTACCGCCAGTCTGGGGAGGTGGGGGCATCTCAGCTGCTATATTGGGGTGCTGGGGGAATGAGGAGTCTCCAGGGGTGTCAAGCAGCTGCAGGGGAGGGGTGGGAGGGTTTCAGGGACTCCCCATGTAATTGGGGGACTCCCAAACTTGTGGTTCCACCCTTACCTGACTACCTGGCCACAGAGCTGCTGACCGGGGTGAGGAGTGACTGGAAGGGAGGGAGAAATTTGGGGGAAACACTCATGAGGAAGGAGAGGTAGGAAGGAGGTAGGTCTAAAGGGTGGAGAACACACTAAAAATTTGGGGGGCCTTCACCTGTCTTTGTGGGGGAGGTGATACACACGGGGCAGGGCAG
>VZRS01011580.1:22729-33713 GCA_013398055.1 Ifrita kowaldi | reverse complement strand
TACCTTGAACATCAGTCTGTTTTGTAGAATCATCACTGAATCACAGAACAATTTAGTTTGGGAGGGAGGTTTAAGATCATCCAATTCCATGCCCCTGCCATGGACAGGGACACCTTCCACTAGACTTAATTGCTCCAAGACCCATCCAGCCCGGCCTTGAACACTTCAAGGGATGGGACAGCCACAGCTTCTCTGGGCAACCTGTGCCAGGCCTCACAGGCAACCTGTGAGGGCCTCACCACCCTCACAGGAAAAAACTTCTTTGCAGTATCCAATCTAACCCTGCTCTCTGTCAGTGTGAAACCAATCCTCTTGTCCTGTCACTCCAGGCCCTTGTCCAAAGTCCATCTCCAGCTCTCTCAGAGCCTCTTTAGGCACTGGAAGGCTTATGACCATTACCCTGCCACCTGCAACCTCCCCCGTTACCCAGCCAAGATGACAAGAGTGAACATCCAGCTAGCAGTGAGCACCTGGATCCCTAAACAGCTAATACCTGTGCTCATCATCACACCAACTCTTCACTAGCTTACAGACACAAAAACATGGGTCATCACTGCTTTTGTGACCACCTGGCAGCTGGACAAGCCACATGCTTGGACTTCAGTGCCCATTTCCAGACATTGGGGTTCCCTGTCGCTGTGACAGTGTTGGTCATCCCTCTGGCCTCGTCACACTGTTATTTGTCCACATCATCCCCTCAATACTACAGACCAACTCCAAAGGAGGAATGAAACCTTTATTTTAATTATTGTATCACTCCTCTGATGAATTAAGACATCATCACCTTTCGTGTTCTGTATGGTTTCCCTGAACTAGGGTATATCCTGTTAATATATTTCAGCCTATTTCCATTATTCTTTTAGTAGACTTGCTATAATATTTATAATTTTCTAGTTTGTCATCTATCCTTTCATGACTAAATCACCAATGCACTAAATAAAGCCATTAATGCACTTTAAAAAGCTGAAAAAATACTAAATAAAGCCATGAATGCACTAAATAAAGCCAAACTAGAGCATTACCACGTTTCTTTACACTTTCCTCCACCATCAAGAATGCATTGTTTGAAGTCCTCCATTTAAGACTTTCCGCAGTGACAGAAGTTCTTTTCTCTACAAATGACAGAGGTGACCCTGGACATCATTGTTCCCAGGTAAGGAAACTACAAAATCACTTCACAGTACTGCAGAACTGTGGGGAAAGTAAAAGATAATTAAAAAGGGAGCAGGCACAGCTGGATGAAACCACGTCTGTGTGCAATACAGTGCTATCAACCACTTCTTACATCCAACAGTGTGATTCATGGGCTCCTGCACTAGGGAAGCCAACATGAAGCAAAAGACAATAAACCACCATGAACCACCAACTGTCAATGCTATCAAGGATCAGAAAGTGGGATTGTTCATCTAGTTTATTCAGTTCCTTTTTCCTCCAGAGCAGGCCATTAGTCTAATGCAAATCTCTGCCCTTTTGAGACATGCCTGGATTTTTCTGAGATTGGCAGATTGAAATCTATGTCTTTCCCACAGGATCTGTTTAACAGAACCTTTCAAAACTCAATAAAGGCGTTGGGGTGTGCAACAGAGAGGCATGGGGGTAGTGCTATCTCCTTACTCATTCATTAATATTTTTAAATTGAGATAATGATTCAGCCCAGATTCAACTCGTTGCTTCAACAGCCTGTGTAAGCCTAGAAGGGTCTCTGCTCCCCATGCAGTAATATCACCCTCCTGTGATCAATCATCAATACTCTTAGCTGCCTCCAAGCAATGGACCTCTAGCCAAGGGTGCTGGAGAAGAAAACAGCCAGATGTGCTGTCTATGACATGGAGTCTCCTGCACTGTCCACTACCAAAAATGTACACATAGATTGGAATTCATTGGAAAAAGAGATAAGAAAGAATTAATCTAAACATTGTGGTTGATTTGGGTGGAAGATGCTGGTTTTAAAATGTCTATAGACTTTTCACTGTTTCCTGTTGAGTCCCCAGTGTGCAGAGCAACTTCTCTATCACAAGCATGTGAGCAGGAGCTGTGTAAGAGTCACCAAAGGCCACGGCATGGCATCATCTTAGTTGTCTAAAAGTGGCCACCATGCTCAGGCAGAGGCTCTTCTTCCACATGAGGAGGCACCATGGGATCCAGTCAGGGAACCAAAGACACCCATGTGTATGTTAGCACATGAAAACTCAGCACTGATCCCCTGTTTTTAAGAGAGGAGACCTGCACAAATGTCAAAAGGCAGGTTTCTACCAGGGACCTTGCTGACACACTAACAAGCACACCACATTCAGGTGCCTGAAAGGCTTCCATGGGACAAGGAGGTCTCTAACTAGCTTTGAGGAATTCCAGGATTTGTCTGAGTTAGAGGTGCCATGGATCAAAAATTCTCCCTTGGTCCCAACTTTTGCAGACTGTGGCCTGTGCGTCTGGAAGGGCTGACATCTCCTTGCAGCACAACAATATAGTTTAATCTAGTTCGATTGTTTTCAGGTTTTAGTTGAAATCCTTCCCCTAACAAAGTGTTTAGCAATGAAGAACGGTTCATAATGACCAGCAAAATGTTCTTTTTGTGTTACTCTCACTGTTAAAAACTTAAGCCTTATTCCCACTTTGGTGTAATTCATTTCCCACCATAAGACCTTTTTCTATTTTTTGTCTGACACCAGATCCCTGTGGCCCATGTAAATTCACACATGAGGATCCAGCTCTTCCATATGAAATGAGTGCCCAGAGGCTCAGACTGTAAAACATGCTTTCCAAACTTTTAACAATTCTCTGGATTTTTCTTCCAACCCTCTTTATGTTTTAGCATCGTTTTTAAAGGATAACTATAAAAACTCAGTATAATAATCCTATACTGGTTGCAGCATCATAAAACAGAGATTATCCTTAGCCAGTGCTTCCAGCACTCTCCTCCTGATACATATAGGATTGTTTGACTCTTCTCAACAAGTCATTTCTCAGACACAAGTCTTCCTGAGGAAAAAGCCCTAAATATATTAATTTCAGCTACTATTTGGATTTCATGGACACATGGTTTCCAAGTGCCCCAAGGACAGGAAACAGCCAGCACATCAAACAGGGAGCTGTGCAAAGTCCAGCATCATGGAGGTGCTCATCCCAGAGGCGTGTCCCCCAAGCCATCAGGGCATAGATTCATAGAACCATTCAGATTGGAAAACCCTCTGAGACCACTGAGACCAAACATTCCCTCGGCACTGCCAAGCCATCACTAAACTGTGTTCGCAAGTGTCACACCCACACATCCATTAAATCCCTTCAGGGATAGGGACTTCACCACTGCCCTAGGCCAGGAGGTGCCAGGACCCAGCAACCCTTTCAGGGAAGAAATTTTCCCTAGTATCCAATCTTGCTTGCATGCCTTTTTCACCCACGGCTTGAAAACTCCACCCAAAACTCTGAGATGGGATGCCGGAAAAGGATTAAAAATTCATTGTAGTCCAGAAGGAGAGAGAACATGGCCTGTGAGGAAATGGGGAGTTCTGTGCTCTTCCAATGGCTAGTCACCAGGAAAGAAAAACTAAGCCAAGGAGAAAGGACACATTTGAGTTTCCCACAGTGCCAGCAGGGAGTTACCAGCTGCCGTAAAAGTCCCATGATGGTCTTCGGGGAAGGCTCAGAACCACAAAGCACAATGGGGAATCAGCCACTGAAGCCATAGGAATGAGATGCTAAGACACCTCAGCAGCACCATTCCTCCCCTTCCAACACCCATGGGCAAAATAGGGTGAAAAAAAATAGAAAAAAACCAACAACAACAAAGACAAAAACAACAACAAAACAAAAAATAAACAACACACAAAAAAATTTAACATTGACCCAGCACATCTTAGAAGGTTGCCCAGGGCAGTGGTGAAGTCCCCATTCCTGGAGGATTTTAAAAGCCATGTGGATGTGGCACCTGGGGACATGGGACAGCGGTTGGCTTGGCAGTACTGGGGAATGGTTGGATTCAATGGTCTCTCAGAGGGCTTTTCCAACCTTAAGGATTCTGTGATTCTATGATTATAAGGGAATAAACCTCCTCCAAACCACAGATGTCCCCTCTGGGTGCTTCACAGGGACTGTCTATAGGAGCTACACCAGGAGGCATCATTCCAGTACATTTGTCTCTTGAAATTATTAATACAAAGCCGTGGTTGGGACTTCTGTTCCCCCTTGCACATTGCGGAATCACTGGGACTTAGATGCAAGAAGCAGGGGACCTTCCTAGGACTTCCTGAGAAGGAGAGGAACCTGAAGTGAAGGCAAGAGCCCGAGTGCAGCCGCTCATTGCCAGCATGACTACGTGGTAGATTGGTTACATCACATTCATGTAAATCCACCAAGGAAGGGTTTTCTAGTGCTTACAGTTTTAGAAGCAACTACCGGATGGCTGGAGATGTACCCTGTGCCTCACACCACTGCCCACAACACCATCCTGGGCCTTGAAAAGCAAGACATGGCACACCAGAAGGAAGTGAGTCGGACAACAGGACTCGTTTCAAAAGCAGCCTTGTAGAGACCTGGGCCAGAGACCATGGGATTAAGCGGATGTATCATATTCCCTGTCATGCACCGGTCTCTGGGAAAACTGAATGGTACAATGGACTGTTAAAAACCACATTGAAAGCAATGGGTAGTGGGACCTTCAAACACTGGGATCTATATTTAGAGAAAGCCATGTGGTTAGCTAACAACTGACGCTTCACCAGTCAAGCTGGCCCTGCTCAATCAAAACCCCCAGGAACCATAGAAAGGGATAAAGACCCCATGATGCATATGAGAAATGTGTTAGGGAAAACAGGTTGGTTTAATCCTGCCTCAAGTAAAGGCAAACCCATCCTTGGGATTGTTTTTGCTCAAGGGCCTGGGTGCACTTGGTGGGTAAGGCAGGGGGATGGGGAAATACAATGTGTACCTGGAGAGGAATCTGATTTTTCAGAACAGTCTGTAATGTTGAATTCTATAATACTGGTTGCTGAATGACTCTATGTCACAACTGCCGTGGCCAATGAGGATGGATTGCTCCAGATACACCAGCCGCGAGCTCCTGATGCAGCAACCAGCCAACAGCACATCAGCCCTCTCGCCCTGGAGGGCTTCTAGGAGAGATAGAACCCACAGTCATGGACTGAACGAACTCAGCGGACATCTGGGAGGGATGGTCATGACTATGGAAATGATACCGGTGCTCGTCTATGTATATAGCTGAAAGGTGTAGGATCTGGGCATGAGTGGATGGTACAGAATCAGGGGTGGCTAATGTCCTAGTTTTTCTCACAGGTGTAGAGAACGGACATTCTTGAAGAACGTTCTAGAAGCCTAGAGCCATGCGGGCATGGCAATGTTGCTGTTCTATACCACTCACATCATCACCAGAGTTCGGCTTCGGGGGGAAGAAAAAGGTGAAGGCACACCAGAAGTGGTGCCATTCTCTTCCTTTTCTTCTTCGGAGAAGTTGCTACAGTTGCCACTGTGGACTCTGCCCCTCTCCCACTGCTGCCTGTTCCTTCTCATCCCTCAGGAGAACGCAGCTCCAACAGCAAACACAGCCAGGTCCAGCAGAGTGCATGTGCCATGGGTACCAGTGCTGGAAGCAGCCATGGGGAACAGAGCAGCAGCAAACGGAGCTGAGCCAAGTTGAGCCAAGCTCAGCTGAATACTGTTGGACACAGCCAAGCCCAGTGCACCAGTCAGAGCAGCGCAGCCTGGACAAGATGGCTTAGGGGGTTTGTCCCTCATTGTTTTCCTTTGTCTCTGGCTCGGGGAAAGGGAACTGTGGCCAACTGTGGAAACAACTGCCATCTTCACAGAATCACAAAACATTCTGAGTTGGAAGGAAGCCACAAGGATCATCGAGTCTGACTCCTGGCCCTGCTCAGCACCATCCCCAAGAGTCACATCACGTGCCTGAGAGCATTGTCCAAATGCTGCTTGAACTCTGGCAGCCTGGACCGCTTCCCTGGGGACCTTGTTCCAGTGTCTGACCACCCTCTGGGTGAAGAACCTTTTCCTAATATTGAACCCTGACACAACTTCATGCCATTCCCTCGGGAATGTCACTGGTCACCAGAGAACAGAGAGCAGTGTCTGCCCCTCCTCTTCCCCTCATAAGGAAGTTGTAACTGCAATGAGGTCTCCCCTCAGTCTCCTCCAGGCTGAACAGACCAAGTGACCTCAGCCACTCCTCGTACAGCTTCCCCTCAAGGCCCTTCACCATCTTCATTACCCTCCTCTGGACTCTTTCTAATCATTAATGTCTTTCTTATATTGTGGTACCCAAAACTGCACACAATATTCTTGTCATTGTCTCAGGAAAAACTGCATGTCCCTGCCAGGCTGTGGAAACGCACACCACCTTGTCTTTGTCTTGGCAGCTACATGGAACTGAGTCAAGGTGGTGAACATCTTTGATGTGTAAAGCACCTTCTCTCTTGTATACTCATGTTATTAATATTGCTGTTACCGTTCATTTCTCATCCCATTGCTATTTGCTTTCAGTAAATTGTTATCTCTACCCATAGTCTCTGCCTTTGCCTTTCTCTAACTGGAGAGGGGCAGGGGAGAGCAGGAATGGCTTATTTGGAGTTTAATTCCCAGCTGGTTTTAAACCGCCACATTATGTAAAAGAAGAAAATCCACCCAGAGGATTTTACATAGTTTTGAAACAGTTTTCCCCTTTTGCAGTGTGACCTGTTCCTTCACCTTAAGGAACTGGACTTTTTCACCTGGAATTGCTGTTGACTGTTCAAAATGGAAACAAATGTTAACAAAATGTTAGTTGGCTCCTAAGACCTGCATGCAAGAGGAAGGTTAGAGCAGGGAGGGCTGAGAGGCCTGAGACCAATGCAGAATACCATCACAGAATATAACTGCCAAGATGGGATGCTAAAACCTTTTCTACTTCCCTCATTCATCACATCTGACAATATAATAACTTTGTCTAACAGCTAGAAACCATTTCCAACTAATATTATTTGTTATCTGCAGCAATAGCATTATCCTAATATCCACAGGGTCACACAGCTGCCTTGTACAAGATATTGCATTCTCATAATGCATTTCCTGCTCCACACCTTCATCTCAGTTATATATGAAACAAAGAATAAATAAGAATTAAATCAAGCAGAAGAAGCTGCAGGCTCTGAGCACCGGTTTTCCAGGCATAACTGAACCACAAGAGGCACTCTGCTGATGAATACAAACCCCCAAATCTTTACAATGCCCAACTATTATGTTAGCCAGAACAGCATTGCAAAATACCTTATTTTCTATCCAAGCACCACATTTTCTTACCTATTACTCTTTATTGCCCTTAAATTACTCCACCTCATCTTTGGGGACGTCAGCCCCTCTTCTGCAGCCCCTCCCCATCCCAGCAGCTCAGGCTCCTTCAATGGAGCCTACAAAAAGATGAAGAGAGACAATTTACAAGGGCCTGGAGTGACAGAACAAGGGTGAAAGGCTTCACACTGCCATAGGGTAGGGTTAGATGGGATATTGGGAAGGAATTCTTCCCTGTGAGGGTGGGGAAGCCCTGGCACAGGTTGCCCAAAGAAGCTGTGGCTGGCCCATCCCTAGAAGTGTTCAAGGCCAGGTTGGACGGGGCTTGGAGCAACCTGGTGCAGGGGAAGGTGTCTCTGCCCATGGCAGGGAGGTGGACTTCATGATCTTGAAGGTGCCTGACAACCCAAACCGTTCTGCGACTCTGTAATTTTATTATTACCTTGCAGGAAAACCATAGTTTGATTTTTTTATTCTCATTTCAAAATGAAAGAAAATCCAAAAATCAAATCAACGTATGTCTAGTTTTGCATCTATATAAAAATAATTGCTCCCCAAGGGGCTTATCAATGTCCACATTCACCTGAAGGTCTTCCCTTCCATCATGAGAACCCTCTCCCCCTCAGCTTGCTACTGCTTCTTCATGCCTGAGCTTGCCTTCCATTGTCACAAGCTTCCACATCATGCAAATTATGTATACATGGGTGTGAAGCAAAGGTTAGATTGTTTTAAGCCATTATAACAAGTTGGAGGTTAGGATTTTTCTTTTTTTTTTTTTTTTTCTTTTTCTCTCAGGGAATTTTTATCCCATCTGCTGCCTAAGAGATGATAATGACAGTACTAAAGAGACAAAAGATGTAGCCAAGGAGGAGGGGAAGGGGTGCAGCTGGCTGCACTATCGTAGCTGAGGGGGATTCCCTTGGGAAGGGCAGAGATACTGCGAGATTTTGGTTGGGGCGCTCGGGGCTTGACTCCCCTCTCCCTCTCTCTTTCTCTCTCTCTCTCAGGAGTGGAGACAGGTGGGGTTTGGTGCTGGACCATTGCTGCCCTGAGGATTCGCTGCCAGTGTGGAGCTTTCGTCCTCCCACTGCTTCTCCTGCCATGGGTGAGCCTTTGCTCATAAGAGCGGGTGTTGAACTGGGACCTTATTAACACCCAACCTCACTGGAAAAGGACTCTCACCATCTATTTGGGTGCCCAAGGGGAAAACCCGTGACTCTTCCCCACTCCCCCCTCTGAGGGAGCCTCTCCCGGCTGCTTGCAGGATCCCAGCTGCCGCTGCCCAGCCCCTGCCATCTTCTGCAACTGCTTTGGGTTTTTCACTACACTTCAATCTGATACCCCATGTCTGTGCAACCCCCCACAGTTCCTGCTACAGCTGTGGAGTTTCTGCTAGATTTTGTTTGCAACCCCAGGGTCTGCTTGCCTCTGCCGTTCCAGCCTGCTGCTGCGAGATTCCTGCAACAGGGCATTTCGCCATCCGGAGGGGCACCGGGACAGGCTGCTCCCTGTGAGTTTGCAAAGGGAGCCCCTTTTCTCTCTCTCCCGCCAGCTGCGGCTCCATTAACCCTGTGGAGAGAGGCTGCTGAGCTCGCTCCACAGCGCCCCCTGCAGGCGCAGGGGAACCATCGCAGCCGCCCTGCCCGGCCGGGAGCCACCAGCACCCCTGCCGGCTGTGAGCGGAACTGCACCGAAGGGGAAAGGGCCCGACAGCCGAGAGAGGCTGGCACTGGGTGCCTGGTTCTGTTTGCTGTTGCTGCCGGTGGTGTTCTTTGTTTGCCTTGTCTTACATATATATACACATACATATATATATATATTAGTAAAGAACTGTTATTCCTTTTGCCGTATCTTTGCCTGAAAGCCCCTTAATTTCAAAGTCACAATAATTCAGAGGGAAGGGAGTCATATTTTCCATTCCAAGGGAAGTTCCTGCCTTCCTTGGCAGACACCTGTCTTTCAGACCAAGATATAACAAGAGCTTAAAATGATAATATTAATGTAATCTACTTTGCAATCAGAATTTTTCTGCATGAATTTCTTGTAAAAGCAGATAATCTTTTTCCACATCTCCTTTATGCTCACAATTGAACACAAGAACTTCAAAATACGTTTCTTTTGTTGTTTTCATTTGCTTTTGCAAGGCAAGAGTTGAAAGTTCGCGTCACCTACTACCACACACCATGGAGAATGCACCCAAGGGTACCCTGATGCACCTCCCTCCCTTCAAAAAAACCACAATTCTCACTGAGGTTACTCAAAAGTCTCTGAAGAGTGCCACAAGCAACATCCCCCTCATTTGATGTCCCCCCTTCTCATCCCCCAGAGCCAACCTCTCCAGCTGAGCTCCTCCATAGCCAACAAGGAAAAAAAGAGCCATCCACAAGGCTAAGTCATCTTGCCTCTTGTATTTTTCTATGCAGAAGGGTCTGAACCTGGAAATGTTTGGAGTCACCAGGGGGAGTGGGCTGGACACTTCTCTCCTTAAAACAGATCAGTTCTGCTCAGCTCACACAGTGATGCTGCAGCATCCCAGCAGGGAAATACAAAGCCATGCGGTTCCCAGGGATGTTTATAAATTTAAGAGCCAAGGAAATCTGGGTCGAAAATGTCATAATATCTGCAGTAGAGTGACACACATTTTGATTTATTGGGTTTTTTAAATTTAAAAAAGTAAAGCTGCAGGTTGTGAAGTGGGTGTACCTGCAGGCAGAGCCCTCGTTACACAGCTTCTCCACTGGGATGTGCCACAGCAAAGCTCCCAGAGTCTGGAGAAGGAACTCATCATTCTCTTGGTGGTTTAACACCATTTTTCATCCATTTGCACCAGCAGTGCAGCACTTGGTGACACAGAGATCTGTCTTTATTCCTGTGCTATCTGCATCGTTTTTCTGCTTTTGATTGCCTCCCTCCACTCTCAGGGAGCTATATGACCTTTGCTGTGCATTTACCACACCATGAGAGTCTGAAAATAGTCAGGAGTGAGGGCAAGGCTTTTTTCTTGTACAGAGAAGAAAAGCTTTATGACTTGAACTCCAGAGAGCCCAGGAACGACTGCGAAGCCACTCCCAAACCAGGCTTTACTGCAGCTTCCTGGCTTAGCGGCTTTCTTCCTCATTTCTTCCTCGTAAATCTGTGCAAAGCCTGTGGAGAGCTGGGCATCTTTCAGGGTCTTTCAGTGTCAGTCCTTCAGTTCAGAACTTCCAGGTCATAAAATCCTTGGTCTTCCCTGCACACCTCTGATTTGAAATATCACCTCTTCCATATCCCAGGAGGGTGACCTGACTTTTCAGAGCAGGGATGATGCTGGGTCTGAGATGAGACAGCTCCTCTTTGACCTGACCTGATCAATAGAGACCCTCCTCCCCCTTCTTGCTGCTGAGAGCATTCTCCTTGGTCCATCCCCCCAGGCTGGTGTCTACTTACATTTCGCTGTTACGCCTTTCAAATTACCTAGAATTTCTATTACTATGGTGTTGAAGGTTAGGTTTTTTTCTTTCTTTCTTTCTCTCAGGGAATTTTTCTCCCATTTGTTGCCTAAGAGATGATGAATGACTATACTTCAGACACAAAAGATGTAGCCAGGATGGGGAGGAGGCAGGAAGGGGTGTAGTTGCTGCAGTCTCTTAGCTTGGGAATGAGTTCAGTGGCTGGGGGGTTTTCTCTTGGGGAGTGTAGAGATACCATGAGAGGT
>VZRS01011580.1:7647-22717 GCA_013398055.1 Ifrita kowaldi | reverse complement strand
GGGTGGGGGGGAGGGGAGGGAGCACTAACCGAGACTTGGCTTGGGGTCAGGGGCTGGGCTCAGCTCTCTCTCTCTCAGGGATCAGAGGGGGGATGATTCTGGTTTTGGACTGCTGTGGCAGAGAGGATTCACTGCTACTCTGGACTTTTGTCCTTCAGTGCTTCTCCTTACCATGGGTGAGCCTCTGCTCACAAGAGCAGCTGTTGAACTGAGACCTTTCAACACCCGACCTCACTGGGAGGGACCCTCACCATCTGCTTGGGTTCCTCAGTGGAAACCCAGGACCCCGACCCCCTCCCTCTCTCCAGAGGAAGCACTTCCCAGCTGCTTGTGGGAGCCAAGTTGCTGCTGCCATTACCAGGATATCACATGGGACATGCGAGAGCCAGAGAAAAGAACAAAAAAAAAAACTGAAACACCTCCCTTCCCCCCCCCACCTCTCTCCTCCCAGGGCAGCCCAGCCCCCCTGCTGTTTCTGCAGCTGCCCCGGGGCTTTTTGCTACACTTTGCCACCCAGGGGTGTGCTCGACTCTGCTGTTACGACCCACTGCTCAGCTCGCCACTCAGAGTGGCACTGAGACCAGCTGATCCCTGTGAGTTTTGCAAAGGCAGCCCCCTGCTCTCTCCCCCATCGCCCCAGGTGCCATTGCCAGTGCAGAGAGGCTGCTGAACTCCCGCCGCAGCGCCCCCTGCAGGCGCGGGGGAACCATCACAGCCGCNCAAAAGATGTAGCCAGGATGGGGAGGAGGCAGGAAGGGGTGTAGTTGCTGCAGTCTCTTAGCTTGGGAATGAGTTCAGTGGCTGGGGGGTTTTNGGCACTGGGTGCCTGGTTCTGTTTGCTGTTGCTGCTGGTGGTGTTCTTTGTTTGCCTTGTTATTTATATTCTAGTAAAGAACTGTTATTCCTTTTCCCATATTTTTTCCTGAAAGCCCTTTAATTTCAAAGTTATAATAATTTGGAGGGAAAGGGGTCATATTTTCCTTTCCAGGAAGGTTTCCACCTTCCTTGGCAGACACCTCTCTTTTAAACCAAGACAGAGAGTATAGAGAAGTCTGTCAACATTACTCCATCCACTTCAGATGTCTCTGTATGCAATTCCTCCTTGAACAATTCTTACTTTCTGTCTCTTACCCACACGAAAAAACCCAGAAGGGAACAAAGCTACCATGGGTTTAAAAAAGTCTCCTCTCAGTACCTGGTTAATAGAGATGTTGTTCACAAGGATAGAAAGTAAATGGAAGACAGAGTCTGGTTTGAATGCCATGTAGTTTGCCATACTTCTGGCAGAGAAGGAAAAGGAGCAAGGGTCAAAACTTCCCATGACACAAATATGAAGGGTAACAAAATTGATTTGGGAAGAGCTGCCGTGATCCTGCACAATAGAGCAGTCGTGTGTTGGTTTTGATTTACACAGGGCATGCACAAACAAGTTGGAAATTAGGTGTTAATGCTCGGGAAAAGGCATGAAGACAACCATGGGAGCTCTCTGAAAACATTTGGCCAGCACCATTAACTGCCCCCGAAATGGAGCAGGGCTATCACCAGCACTGGGAAGCAAACAGAGCCAAAGCAAAAGCATCATCTCACACAGTGCCCTGACTCCCCAGATAATGCACCAACACTTTTATCGCTTTGTCCACCTCAAAAGTGATTATTTGGTGTTCCCCCTGCCACAAGCCCACCCACAGAAGCTTTTCTCTGGCCCCGGCTGGCTCTGACCCTTCACATGTTGCTCCAGTTTTGCTCCTGCAGCCTCCTGCCATGTCCACTGTGCTTTGTCTTTTCTGCTGGGTATCCCTGAAGGGGTCCTAAAAGGCTGATGTCACCATGCAATTTTTGTCTTCCCTCTGCTTCACAACCATGCTCCCAACACTATTCCTTCAAGGCTGTTACCTGAGGAGTCACAGGTGACCTAGGAAGCTGGGAGCCTTCCTTCCAGGTGGTCTGTCCAGGAGAAAAGTCTCATGCCATGGACAGAAGATGGGCTGAGCTTGGCTATTGCCCAGCACCACGCCCCTCGACATGAGGAGACATGGCAAGCACATGTGATGCAGCAGTTTCCATTTAAATGTTCTGATGGGAAGAATGATAATTTCAGCATTAACAGAACCCTGATTTCTGGAATTCAGTTATGTGCCAATGGGAAAGGCACAAGCTGAGGTCTGGGGGCGGCTGGATACCAGTAGTTCAGAGGAGAGGGCCCAGGTGGTAAGTGGAGGTGGAATAGGACAAGATGGGAGAGAATGGGTGGCAGATGGGGGAGGGATGGTGGCAGCTTGAAACGGGACAACAGTTTTGAGCTCCAGCTCATAGGATTATAGGATGACCCAGGTGGAAGGGATCTCAGGAGGTCTCAGGTTCAGCCTCCTCATCCACACAGAGTCAGTCTGACCTGGTCAAACCAGATTACTCAGTGCTTTATCCATCTGGATCTTGAAGACCTCCAAGGATGGAGACAACACCTCAGGGCAACCTCCTGCAATGAGCTGAATCTTCCTTATTAGTGTGTCAGAAATAGATGTCCCGAGGATGTAATTCCCCTCATTTAGTGAAACTTCTGAACACCTTCCAGTGCTCTGCCTTTCCCTTCCCTCCTGAAGCACCTGGGAGGTGCCGATCTTTGGGACTACGGCCAGGTGCCTCTGCTCTGAAGTCCTGTGATCAATGAGTATGGGGGAAGGTTACATCGCTTCTCTTACAGACATCAGTGACTCCTGCTTCTACGTGCCATTCCTTTTCTTTTTCCTCATTGAACAGCAGAATAATTTCGAGTCTCCTTTCCACTCATCATACTTCTCTGATGGAGTTCTCTGCAAATCTACCAGCAGGCTGTGTTAGCTGCAGGCTGCTGGGGTAGATATGGCACAGTCTTGCTCTGAGTCTGACTCCCTTGGGACTTCATTTAATGCATCTTTGCATCTTGCCAATAAAGATCAACAACTGCTCTTTCTGTCTTTGTTTAGTATTCACCTTATAGTGAATCTAAATTCTATGGCAAATCTAAATCCTACCACCATAGTTTGCTTAAATAACACACTAAAAATAAAAGCTTTAGCAATGCCAAAATGCACACCCGTGCTGTTTCTTTTCTGTTGAGAAACTCCGTTTCCATGTTTTCAAAGGAAAATAGTTTGCTCTGACATAATTTGATATTGGATATGACTGATACAGTTGTTTTCAGAAACACCTTGGTCAAAAAAACCCAGTATGTTTGCTTTGATTTATATGAATGCTTTTGAAGCTTGTGAAGACTTTTGTCATTGCTGTTCCTGCTTTCAACAGAGCTGAGATAAAATGTTATTTTTGTACCTTTGAGTGTGGATTATTTATAGCGACAGCCTGGCCGATGCCAGTGCACTGTGATTGCATTGAGTGAACAAAATAAGGAGTGACATTCAGAGATGCTGCCTCCTGATAATAGTATGAAGCATTCAGATGAAAAAATTACTTATGAGCACTCACACAGTTTTGTAAATTGCTACAGTTTCATGGAATTTACTGATAACCTACCACAACAAGGGGATAATTTATAACATTTATAATATAATAATAACAATAATGTTGTGCTATTTGTTCGACAGAGAGGTGAGTCCCCATGCTTAAAATTACTTCAGCAATAGCATCTTTTTAGCCATGCATAGGTCTGCAAAAGCCAAAGCATTTAGAAAGTTGTCTTTCTGAGAGAGAGCAACCCCTCCTCCTCTCTTCCACCACCAGAGGACTTAGGAACTATTCAAGGGGAATGCTAACATGTCTTCCTCATTTCCATCTCCCACCTTGTGCCAAAGAAGCCACCCGTCATTGTGTAGGGTCAGCTTCTTGTTCTCCTCATTGCTTGACAAAATCTGCAGATTACAAATGCCACCTGGACAGTTTTACTGTACACTCACCCTATCAGAAAGGGGCAATGCTGCCACTGAACAACACCATGCTGGGAGGAAAAGAATGCATCCAGCTCCATGGCCCGCAACACAAGAAGGACACGGAGCTGCAGGAGCGAGTCCAGAGGAGGCCACAGAGATACTCTAACGGCTGGAGCCCCTCTGCTCTGGAGACAGGTTCGGAGAGACCTGGGGGTGTTCAGCCTGGAGAAGAGAAGGCTCCTGGGAGACCTTAGAGCACCCACCAGTGCCTAAAGGGGCTCCAAGAGAGCTGGAGAGGGACTTCGGGCAAGGGCCTGGAGTGACAGGACAAGGGGATTGGCTTCACACTGCCAGAGTGCAGGGTTAGATGGGATATTGGGAAGAAATTCTTCTCTATGAAGGTGGGGAGGCCCTGGCACAGGTTGTCCAGAGAAGCCGTGGCTGTCCCATCCCTGGAAGTGTTCAAGGCTGGATGTATCTTGGAGTAACCAGGTCTAGTGGAGGGTGTCTCTGCCCATGGCAGGGGTGTTGGACTGGATGACCTTTTAAAGGTCCCTTCCATCCCAAACTCTTCTGTGATTCTGTGATTTTGGGAATACCCTCCCCAGATTACCCATTAACCAACCAATTGCTACCAGCAATTAACATGCTGGATGTACAAATTGTAGAAGTCAATGAGCTCTACCCAGCCCAGGCCTGTCACACTTAGAGCAAATTTTAACCATGGAGCTGCCCATGAACAGATAAATGCGCAAAGGGCACAAACAAGAAATATTTGGCCCCACTCAATTCTCCCTTTGATGCAGTTTTTGTGGTGTCAAATGTAATGATTAAAAAGTGGTCTAAGCACATGCAAGAGCCTGCATCAGTGAGCTGATTTAGCATGGGCAGTGCCAGGTAATCCCCTGGCTGCCAAGAAAACTCCACCTACAACTGTGCTCTGTCTCTGGATCTCTCTGCTTTCACCCCGATTACCCATTATATTCATTAATCCTTCTCTAATGCATAATTGCTCTGTGTTCTTGTATTTAAGGGAAATTCTGGATTAGTTTGAGTAACGCCACTTTGGGCTTTTGCAATGCATTGTAAGCTTTAAAGCTCCTGAACCTACGTCAATAACTGCAGAATAATTTGTTCACTTCCAGGAGGTTTCTGGTCTCTGGATCCGGCTTGTGCCCACCAGACACTATCCTAAAGTAGCCCTAGTCCCTTTTATTTTAAAGATAATACCTGCAACGAAACCGTGATGCTACATCAGTTCATGTTGTGGGATGAGAAAACAAAGGAGGCTCAGTAAAAGAAGAACAAAGACCACTTGGTTAAATAAAAACAGCTTATTTTGCTGAGGCAGGGAGAAGATGTAACAAAGTTTCTAAAATGTAACAGATAGAACCACAGTAGTTTGCAATAAGCTATAACAAAATGCTTGATCTGAAAGAAATGGTCTGATGCTCGAATCATTTATTCTATTGGCTGTCTAGAGGCATGTTATTTTAATCTGATGGTAAAAATATTATAAAAACTGTATGCTTTTCTAATAAATGTTTCTGGCCTTATCACTGTCTGGGACCGTGCTTTGCACGCCGATATGCCGCAAATGGCATCCAATTAACAGGGACACAAAATCTGAGATGATTCTGCACCAGCAGTGTATTCCCAACCGTACCAAAGGGTGGATTTCAAGAATCGTTGAGGACATCCTTCTCACTGCGGGCTAAGGAGTGATTACAGGTCAGCCTTGCGAGCAGTTGGGGAAAAAATTAAATTTTATAGATAAACAAAAAACAAACAAACAAAAAACCCCAACAGACAAAAAACCAAAACCCAAAATAAATATATATATTATGGGGAATAATATAAGTAAATTAGAAACCTTTCATAAAAACTGTTTATTACATATCACAAGGGAGCAAGGTTATAGAATTCAAGAAAGAAAGCTTACAGAACTCCTTATGTGGGTGAAGGCCAACTGTCCGTGGTATGAAGTAAAGGAACTGTATAACCTTGAAAACTGGAAGCGAGTGAGTGATGTTTTAAAGACTTATCCATCAGAGAACCAAGCAGTTAATGCTGATTAATTTATTACGTGGCGAATTGCTTATTCTGCACGACGATCTTTTCATGATTTGGATGAAATTGATCAGCCCGCAGTAGATCTGTTGGCAGATACTTCTTCCGAATCAATCCCACCACTTTCGCGTCATGATCCAGTAGTTTTGCAAAAGGAGGAGGGAATTAATGAGGAGGGACCAGAGGGCAATCCCATAAATTTAAAAAACTGTAATTTACATTCTACTGTGAAACCACAACCGATGTAAGCTATGGCTGCAGCACCATCTAGTAAGGCAAAGCTGTTAAAAACAGCAATTAAGTCCTCCACTCTATGTGACTGACAATGAAGCTTTGCTGCCCTCTGAGCCAAAACACTTTTTAGACACTTGCCAAAAACAAGCAGTATATCAAGGAGTTGTTGAATTGCTCAAAGCTGTGCCCATAATTTATCATAACAGACATCCTCGTCATGAGCAAATTTCTTATGATATAGCTAAGGAGTTAAGAAAGTCTATGAGTGAAAAAGGGCTGCAATCTTCCTATACAATGGGACTTACAGAGTCTGCTGCAAAAAGCTGTATAATGTTACCTGCTGATTGGAAAGCTTTATTTAAATTGGTTATGACACCAGGACAGTATGCAATTTGGTGGTCTGAATACCAAGATTTATGTCAAGAGCAGGCACTGGCGAATATGAACACTGGTAATGCTGAAATAACAAGAGATCGTCTGGCAGGGATGGGAGCTCAGGCATCTATAAGGGATCAATTAAGAATGACTCCAGAAATATTTAACTAAGTGAGAGTGCAGGTTATGAAAGCTCTGAGAAGAGTACCGGATGTTAATAAGACTGAACCTGGCTTTTCCACCATAAGGTAAGAACCCCGAGAGCTTTACATCACCTTTTTATTGATCGTTTGCAAGCAGCTGTGAATAGGCAAGTTGAATTACCAGCTGCAGCAGAAGCTTTATTGGAATCCTTAGCCTATGAAAATGCTAATCCTGACTGTTGAAAGGCAATTGATCCAATCTGAAATGAACCTGATATTACTGTAACTGACTTTATCAAAACCTGTGCACATATTGGTACAGAACAATACACAGCAGATTTGTTGGCAACTGCTTTATTTCAACAGCTACAAATAACTCAGGCAACAATTAAATGCTTTGACTGTGGAGAGGAAGGTCATGTGAGAAAGCAGTGCCCAAAGAATGAGCAAAAGAATAAAAAACCTAGCAGGCCGTGCCCCAGATGCAAAAAAGGCTATCACTGGAGTAGCCAACACCGTTCTAAATTCAACCAAAATGGAAGACCCCTGCCAAAGCAGGGAAACTCGAAGTGGGGAACGGGATCCAGTGCCCCTCAACAAAACAGGATCCAGCCACAGCTAATCCCCACAGCTCCAGCTATATCAGGGGAACCTCAGGCAGTGCCAGCTTGGACTTGGCAGTTTCCACCACAACCACAATAAATGACACATTGGTTCACCTTATACCTACAGGTTTAACTAGACCCCTTCCTTTTAAATATCATGCATTACTGCTTGAGACATCACCATCATCATCATCTATAGGTAGACTTTTTCTTTTACCAGAAATCATCAACTCTGATTCCAGAGGTGAAATAAAAATCATGGCTTAGACTCCTAACCCATCTTGTACTATTCCAGCAGGATTGTTAATTGCTCAACTGATCCCACTTCCTATATTGCCAGATACACAATCAATACCATCTATCAATGCTAACAGGGGCACCGGAGGTTTTGGGAGTACAAGTACTCCTAACATTTATTGGTCCAAACTTATTTCAGTGCAACAACCTTTTCTAACCTGTGTCGTAGATGGCAAGTCTTTTACAGGACTAATAGATACTGGAGCAGACATAACCATCATCAGCAAATGTGAATGGCCACCCACATGGCCCTTAACAGTTCCAAGAGCAATCAACACAGGCACTGAAGGTCAGCAAATGCCACAACAGTCAGCAAAAGAACTCACGGTATATGAGCCAGACGGGAAACAAGCACAGCTCAAACCGTATGTACTTACTACTCCATGTACACTGGGGGGAAGAGATCTGTTGTCACAGCGGGGACTGATTTGGACAACAAATTTTTAAAGGGGGCTACTAATGTGCAGGCAAGACTTAAACTCACATGGAACACAAATACTCCTGTGTAGGTCCCTCAATGGCCCCTCAGAAAAGACAAGCTGCAACAAGCACAAAAATTAGTCAAAGAACAATTGGATCTGGGAAATATAGTTCCTTCTACTAGCCCATTGAAGACCCCAATATTTGTGATTCCAAAAAAGACTGGCAAATGGAGACTCTTACAAGATCTAAGAGCTATCAATTCAGTAATGACCCCAATGGGCGCACAACAACCTGGAATTCCTAATCCAGCAATGATCCCTGAAAATTGGGAATTGTTGGCTATTGACTTAAAAGTTTGTTTTTTCACAATTGCATTACACTCTGATGATGCACCTCGTTTTGCTTTTTCATTACCATCCTTGAACAACAGTGAACCTATGCAAAGGTATCACTGGATTGTATTACCACCAGGAATAAACAACGTGCTACCATATGCCAGTTTGTGGTAGCAAGTGCTTTACAACTGGTGTGGCAGCAGTTTTCAAAGGTTTTGTTGTATCATTATACGGATGATATACTACTAGCAGCAGATGACCCTGTTGTATTGCAAAACTGTTTTGCCTTTTTGCACCTTTCTCTTGATAAATTTGGTCTTTGTATTGCAGCAGACAAGGTTCAAACTGTCCCACCACGGAAATACCTAGGGTTTCTATTATTTAAACAAAAAATTGTTCCTCAGCCCACTGTGCTGAAGACCTCTATTAAAACACTAAATGACTTGCAAAAATTATTAGGAACTAGTAATTGGCTCGGACCTACCCTTAATATCTCCACTGAGGAATTGTCACCCTTGTTTAATTTACTTAAAGGAGACACAGATTTAACATCTCCTCGCTAGCTAGATGCAGAAGCCTGTGAAGCATTGCAACTTGTAATAGATAAAATTCAGACCTCTTTTGTATCCAGACAACAAGCAGAATTACCACAGAGGCTTTTTCTTATCCTGGATGAATTCTAACCATATACACTAATAGTACAGTGGTGTGATGACAAGCAACAGTTGTGGATGCTAGAATGGATATTTTTACCTCACACATTTTCAAAAACAATAACCACATTACCTCACATTGTTTCCACAAGACGAAAAAAATGCCAAATCCTAAGTGAGGAAGATCCTTGTCACATTCACATTCCTTTGTCTGCAGACTCTTTTCAGGATATGTTCCGAGAATCGTTATCTTTACAGGCTGCCCTGACAGACTTCTTGTGAAACACTGTTAATTCTTTGCCTAAAAATAAACTCTTGCAATGTTAAAAAGATCTTTCTTTACAGCCACATTTTCTAACATCATCACAGCCCCTGCCTGGAGCAAAGACAGTTTTCATCGATAGCTCTGGGAAAACCCAGAAAGCTGTTGATGACTGGAAAAATTCAGCAGGGGACTAAGAAAACTCGGTGATTTTTCAGACAAGATCAACACAGCTGGTCGAATTAGCAGCCTCTGTAGAGGTCTTTCGATTGCTCAAAAATTAATATCAGATTCTTTGTATGTAATTAGTATTTTAAACTGAATTGAACATTCCTTTCTATAAGAAGTACACAACAAAAATCTTTTTATATTGTTATCTACTTGGTATGATTATGTTCGATGCAAGTCTCATTGTTTTTATGTTATACATCTTAAGTCTCATACATCTTTACCTAGACCCCTGGTGGAAAGCAATGCAGTTGCGCATGCCCTATGATGGCAACAGTTCCAAATCAGATTACACAGGCAAAGTTGTCACATGAATTTTATCATCAGAATACAAAAGCTTTGAGCAAATAATTTAATCTTACTCTTTCTCAAGCTAGAGTAAGCTGGAGTAAGTAAGCTTGAGTAAGTAGAGTAAGTCAAGCTAGACAAATTGTTCATTCTTGCCCTGATTGTGCACGCTTAACACCTTTACCTACAGTAGGTACAAATCCAAGAGGATTCAGNGACCCCAATGGGCGCACAACAACCTGGAATTCCTAATCCAGCAATGATCCCTGAAAATTGGGAATTGTTGGCTATTGACTTAAAAGTTTGTTTTTTCACAATTGCATTACACTCTGATGATGCACCTCGTTTTGCTTTTTCATTACCATCCTTGAACAACAGTGAACCTATGCAAAGGTATCACTGGATTGTATTACCACAAGGAATAAAAAAAGTGCTACAATATGCCAGTTTGTGGTAGCAAGTGCTTTACAACTGGTGTGGCAGCAGTTTTCAAAGGTTTTGTTGTATCATTATACGGATGATATACTACTAGCAGCAGATGACCCTGTTGTATTGCAAAACTGTTTTGCCTTTTTGCACCTTTCTCTTGATAAATTTGGTCTTTGTATTGCAGCAGACAAGATTCAAACTGTACCGCCTTGGAAATACCTAGGGTTTCTATTATTTAAACAAAAAATTGTTCCTCAGCCCACTGTGCTGAAGACCTCTATTAAAACACTAAATGACTTGCAAAAATTATTAGGAACTAGTAATTGGCTCGGACCTACCCTTAATATCTCCACTGAGGAATTGTCACCCTTGTTTAATTTACTTAAAGGAGACACAGATTTAACATCTCCTCGCTAGCTAGATGCAGAAGCCTGTGAAGCATTGCAACTTGTAATAGATAAAATTCAGACCTCTTTTGTATCCAGACAACAAGCAGAATTACCACAGAGGCTTTTTCTTATCCTGGATGAATTCTAACCATATACACTAATAGTACAGTGGTGTGATGACAAGCAACAGTTGTGGATGCTAGAATGGATATTTTTACCTCACACATTTTCAAAAACAATAACCACATTACCTCACATTGTTTCCACAAGACGAAAAAAATGCCAAATCCTAAGTGAGGAAGATCCTTGTCACATTCACATTCCTTTGTCTGCAGACTCTTTTCAGGATATGTTCCGAGAATCGTTATCTTTACAGGCTGCCCTGACAGACTTCTTGTGAAACACTGTTAATTCTTTGCCTAAAAATAAACTCTTGCAATGTTAAAAAGATCTTTCTTTACAGCCACATTTTCTAACATCATCACNTCTATCAATGCTAACAGGGGCACCGGAGGTTTTGGGAGTACAAGTACTCCTAACATTTATTGGTCCAAACTTATTTCAGTGCAACAACCTTTTCTAACCTGTGTCGTAGATGGCAAGTCTTTTACAGGACTAATAGATACTGGAGCAGACATAACCATCATCAGCAAATGTGAATGGCCACCCACATGGCCCTTAACAGTTCCAAGAGCAATCAACACAGGCACTGAAGGTCAGCAAATGCCACAACAGTCAGCAAAAGAACTCACGGTATATGAGCCAGACGGGAAACAAGCACAGCTCAAACCGTATGTACTTACTACTCCATGTACACTGGGGGGAAGAGATCTGTTGTCACAGCGGGGACTGATTTGGACAACAAATTTTTAAAGGGGGCTACTAATGTGCAGGCAAGACTTAAACTCACATGGAACACAAATACTCCTGTGTAGGTCCCTCAATGGCCCCTCAGAAAAGACAAGCTGCAACAAGCACAAAAATTAGTCAAAGAACAATTGGATCTGGGAAATATAGTTCCTTCTACTAGCCCATTGAAGACCCCAATATTTGTGATTCCAAAAAAGACTGGCAAATGGAGACTCTTACAAGATCTAAGAGCTATCAATTCAGTAATGACCCCAATGGGCGCACAACAACCTGGAATTCCTAATCCAGCAATGATCCCTGAAAATTGGGAATTGTTGGCTATTGACTTAAAAGTTTGTTTTTTCACAATTGCATTACACTCTGATGATGCACCTCGTTTTGCTTTTTCATTACCATCCTTGAACAACAGTGAACCTATGCAAAGGTATCACTGGATTGTATTACCACAAGGAATAAAAAAAGTGCTACAATATGCCAGTTTGTGGTAGCAAGTGCTTTACAACTGGTGTGGCAGCAGTTTTCAAAGGTTTTGTTGTATCATTATACGGATGATATACTACTAGCAGCAGATGACCCTGTTGTATTGCAAAACTGTTTTGCCTTTTTGCACCTTTCTCTTGATAAATTTGGTCTTTGTATTGCAGCAGACAAGATTCAAACTGTACCGCCTTGGAAATACCTAGGGTTTCTATTATTTAAACAAAAAATTGTTCCTCAGCCCACTGTGCTGAAGACCTCTATTAAAACACTAAATGACTTGCAAAAATTATTAGGAACTAGTAATTGGCTCGGACCTACCCTTAATATCTCCACTGAGGAATTGTCACCCTTGTTTAATTTACTTAAAGGAGACACAGATTTAACATCTCCTCGCTAGCTAGATGCAGAAGCCTGTGAAGCATTGCAACTTGTAATAGATAAAATTCAGACCTCTTTTGTATCCAGACAACAAGCAGAATTACCACAGAGGCTTTTTCTTATCCTGGCTGAATTCTAACCATATACACTAATAGTACAGTGGTGTGATGACAAGCAACAGTTGTGGATGCTAGAATGGATATTTTTACCTCACACATTTTCAAAAACAATAACCACATTACCTCACATTGTTTCCACAAGACGAAAAAAATGCCAAATCCTAAGTGAGGAAGATCCTTGTCACATTCACATTCCTTTGTCTGCAGACTCTTTTCAGGATATGTTCCGAGAATCGTTATCTTTACAGGCTGCCCTGACAGACTTCTTGTGAAACACTGTTAATTCTTTGCCTAAAAATAAACTCTTGCAATGTTAAAAAGATCTTTCTTTACAGCCACATTTTCTAACATCATCACAGCCCCTGCCTGGAGCAAAGACAGTTTTCATCGATAGCTCTGGGAAAACCCAGAAAGCTGTTGATGACTGGAAAAATTCAGCAGGGGACTAAGAAAACTCGGTGATTTTTCAGACAAGATCAACACAGCTGGTCGAATTAGCAGCCTCTGTAGAGGTCTTTCGATTGCTCAAAAATTAATATCAGATTCTTTGTATGTAATTAGTATTTTAAACTGAATTGAACATTCCTTTCTATAAGAAGTACACAACAAAAATCTTTTTATATTGTTATCTACTTGGTATGATTATGTTCGATGCAAGTCTCATTGTTTTTATGTTATACATCTTAAGTCTCATACATCTTTACCTAGACCCCTGGTGGAAAGCAATGCAGTTGCGCATGCCCTATGATGGCAACAGTTCCAAATCAGATTACACAGGCAAAGTTGTCACATGAATTTTATCATCAGAATACAAAAGCTTTGAGCAAATAATTTAATCTTACTCTTTCTCAAGCTAGAGTAAGCTGGAGTAAGTAAGCTTGAGTAAGTAGAGTAAGTCAAGCTAGACAAATTGTTCATTCTTGGCCTGATTGTGCATGTGTTTAACACCTTTACCTACAGGAGTAGGTACAAATCCAAGAGGATTCAGTGTCAATGAAATTTAATAAATAGATGTTACACACATTTCCTCTTTTAACACCTTAAAATATGCGCATATATCAGTTGACACATAGTCCAAATTTTTTGTTACCTCCACTTGTAGGAGAACAGGTGTGGGCTGCAGGCAGCCTCAACTTTGATAAGTTACAGCTGTATCCCTGCAGGTGTGTGTTGATTTCTGCAATAAGAAGCACATGAGTGATACCAGAGAAAGGTATAAAAAGTTGTGCTGTGGGGTAATAAGGGGTTGATGCCTGTTACTATCTTCAGTGTCAGTCTTTTGGCTACTGTCAAATGGTGACCCTGATGCGATGGGATTGTGACTGTGGAACTATGAGTAGCTGGCGGAGAGTGAGAGCCTAGAAGTCTAGATGATTTACAAAAGCAGAAAGGGACACCTGACCCAAGGTGAGTGACTGGGAACATAAACATAGGGGGTCAAGTATCAGCAGAAAAAAATCCATTTTGAACATCAAATGTGAGGAGCAGGCATTGTGCACCTTGCTCATTTGGTGCAAAAGAAATGGAGAACGGATGTAGAGGCTGTTCTTTCTGTTGAAATGTGGGAGGAAGCAGGGCAAGTGTTATGGCAGGCAGCTACAAAGGGGGATGAAATAGCCACAAGATCACTAATGATTTGGCGCTCTGTTCAGGACTTGTTGCTGCAGTTAAAAGCCAATAGAGACGCAGCGGCTGCTGCTGCTGCAGCCACTAGCCAATGCTCCCGCTGCGGCCGCTTCCCCTTTGTCTCTTCTTCCTCCCCTCGTGACTGCTTCTGTGCAAGATCCTATTCCGCTAGTATCGCCAAAGAGTTGCCCTCTCCCAACACAATATCAAATGGAGAAAATCATAAAACTAGTTGCTGCAGTTGTGCAAATTTCTAAGAGTTGTTTTTGATGTGGTCAAGGAGGGCATTTCAAGAAAAATTGCCCTAACCGACCTCGTGGCCATTCAGTGCCAGGGAATGGCAGGTAATGCACTGTTGAGCTGAGTGCACGCTGTGGCAAGCCAGGGCACTATGCCAAATAATGCTGTTCTAAGTTTGATAACCAGAGACAAGCGCTGCCACCCAGAGGGCCGCCAGGAAACGAGCAGAAGAATGCAACAAAGGCACACACCCAGATACAACACATCCAACCAACCCCTTTTGGGCCTATGCGGCAAACTCAGTGTCAGAACCAAAGGGAGCGCCAGACTGCATGTCACCACAGCTACCGCAGTCACCATAGGCGACACCAAAGCGCACAAAATACTGTTAGATCTTTTTGCGGCGCAAGTACCTAGTGTAAAACCTGCTGAGAGAGGGATTAGAGAGTTTGGATCTACAGGCCCCTGCCAGGTCTTCTGGACTCAAATGGAGTATACTGTATAGATTTAAGATTCTGAGAGTATGTGCTGTATAAATTTAAGAGTATAGGTGTAGCGGGTTGAATTTGGTTTGGAATATGGATTACTTACTGATTTTTGTGTGAGATAGAAGAATTAAAAGAAATAAAAAAAAAACAAAGCAGGCACAAACTTTAAACATTTGTGATACAGAGAAACTGTTTTATTACTAACAGAATTAAACGAGAAAGAAAAAAAACTTAAGAAAGTTAAAACAAACCTCTTCCCTCTCTCCAGCACCTTT
>VZRS01011577.1:0-143029 GCA_013398055.1 Ifrita kowaldi | reverse complement strand
GCCCATTGGCCGCGCCGCCCGCCTCTCGCGCCGCATGCAAATGACGAGGGCGCTGCGCCGCACCCATTGGCTGCAGAGCCGGCCGGGCCCAGCGCTAGGACACGCCCTGCCCGGTGCGGTACCATCGCCCTAGTAACCCGATGCTGAGCCGGGCGCGACCACCCGCGCTGGAAGGGGGAGGCCTTCACTGCCGCCGCCGCTTCTGTCCTGCTGCCGCATCCCGCGCCGGTGCGAAATCGTCTCGGAATCATGTCGTCGTGGCCTCTCTCCTCTTCCCGCCGGTGATGGGGCGCGGGAGGCGGGCGGCAGGGCGGTGAGCGGCGGCGGAGCATCCGTCCCCCCCCTCGGGCCGGCGCGCGGTTGGTCGGGCCCGAGAAGATGGCGTCGGGGCGCGGTGAGTGAGTGGGGGGGTGCGGGCGCTGCCGGACGGGGCCGGTCCCAGTCCCGCTCCCGCTCCCTCGCACGGGGATCCCGTGGGGGCGTGGGCGGGCGGCCACGGGCCGGTGTTGCCCTGGCGGTACCCGTGTGCATACCCAGGGGGGTGCAGGGCGGGCCGGGCGTGGGCAGCGGCCGTCCCCACCCACGTGCGGTCGGTGCGTGAGGCTATGCGTGCTGACTGTGCGGGGTCTGTGTGGCTGTGTTCCCGCAGGCTGCGTGTCCCCTGGTGTTCCAGCCCCGCGCCCGCCGTAGCTGGCGCCGGGAGGCAGCGGCGACCCCCGGGAGGCGATGGGCGAGTGGGACCGGGTGTTCCGGCAGCACCTGCCGCTGCCGCCGCACCCGCAGCGGGGCCGGGCCCGTCCCCCGCCCCGCTCCACCGCCTTCCGCTGCGTCCTCAAGTACCTGCACGGCGCTGCCCTCTCCCAGGTAGGGGAGATCGGCTCCGCGAGGGGACCCTGTCAGTGTCTTGCTGCGCACGTTGTTTCTGCTGAGTCTCACTGTTCATAGAATCGTGAAATAGTTTGGGTTGGAAGGGACCTTACAGATTATCTCCTTCCACCCCGTTGCAGTGGGCTACCTTCCACTAGACCCGGTTTCCCTTTCCAGCCTGCTGGCTTTGAACACTTCCAGGGATGGAGCAGCCACAGCTTCTCTGGGTGACCTGTGCCAGTGCCTCACTATCCTCACAGGGAAGAATTTCTCCCTAAGATCAAACCTAAATTGCTCCTCTTTTAGTTTAGCCCCCCTCCTCCTTATTCTGTCACTTTCTGTGGATGTACAAAGTCACTCTCCATCGTTTTTCTAAGCCCCTTTTCACCTTCTCCTCTGTGTGGGTGGGCCTGAGCTCCCAGCAGTGTCTTTTAAAACAAGGTGGTTTTGGGGGGAACTAACTGGAAATCTCCTGAAGCACAAAGCTGTGTTTCAACCCCATGCCTTATTACCTGCAAATCTGACTTAGCATTTAATTAATTTTTCATTTAGGTTTTTATTAGTTTAGGTAAGTGTATTTAAATTAAAATTTCTGGATAGCACTTAAACATCAGCTGCCTCTTTATTTTATGCTTAATGCTCAATTTTCCCACCTTTCCTTTGCTGCCTCTGGCTTGGAGGCAGGTTCTGCAGCAATGCACGAAGCTGTCTGTGGCCATGTGCCTGATTTGGGCATCTCTTAGAAAACAGGAATTCTGTCTCTTACTAAAGTGTGTTCTGAGCTTTCGGGACACAGAGCTGGCCTGTCCCTGAGCGTCCCCAAAGCCGGTGCGTTGTGCCTTCCAGGGAGCCGAGTACCAGCTGCGCCTCTCCCTTTTCGATGCCACCTACCACCACTTCTTTGGGAGGACGTGGAGGAGCAGCTGGCGAGCTGCCAGCGCTGCCCCGCCACGCTCGGCCAGGGCGACATTCAATGAGGTAGGGGCTGCCGAGGGTCTGGGGAAACACAGCACCAAACCCTCTTCCCTCCCAGCGCTTCCTGACCTTTTGCCGAGGGTGCATCCCAGACGCTGCCCGTTTATTAAGCTTTATGTACGGTGTGCTGAGGAAACTGGGCTGCTGGGTTTCTTCTGAGGCTGGTGCCACCGCGGGAGCAGCGATGTGCCACCGTGTGCCACCTGCTGTGTTCAGAGCTGGCGGCAGAGAGCAGTGTTTCCCCACAAGTGGGAAGGAAGGGAAGGAGCAGCTGCCCACCCTCCTGCACGGCGCTTCTCTCCCCTTATCTGCGGACTAAACTCTACCGAAGCAGTGCTTCCATCCGCTGCTGATACCAGCAAACCAGGGCGTCCCTTAGTGGGGAGATCCTGCTGCCCCGTAGCGTGACCCGTGTTTTTCAATTCGTAGCTCCTGTTTCCACCTCCTCAGTGCTGCAGGTGAAGTGAAGCACAGCTCGGCCCCGTGCTCTGCCTTCCTTTACATTGACAGTGACGCTGAGGGGCGTTGACACGTGCATTTCTCTTCCCAAGTGTTTCAGTACCGTCCCACCCTGGCTTGTTTTGAAGAGGGATGGATTAAAACTAGGGCAGAGAGTGCTGCAGAGAGAGCTGAATGCTGGGAAGAGCTGCCTTTCCAAATACATTCCCAACGTCTGCAGGCTTCCTGGGTGTTTGCCACGGGGTTGGGAGCAGTTGGCAGGAGTTTTGGGGTGTTGGGGGACTGTGTTGCAGCCTCTCTGTGGTGGCTGAATTGCGTTGCCTGTCCCTGCAGCCGCAGGGCTCGGGGTCTGACAGAGGAGGGGTGGTTTGCGTGCGAGATTGGATCTTCTAACTGCGCAGTAGTCAGCAGCTCATTGTTGTGAGCAGTTCAGGTGGAGCTGGAACTGATTTGTGACAGGTGAGGGAAGGAGGAAGGTCACTGCTCCTCTGCCTGCGTGTGCTGCGCGCAGGCTCGCTGGCCTCACCAGAGCAGGAAGGCGTAGGGACAGGGATCAGAGTCTGCTTGTGTGGTGGGTTTTGTCCTTGGGGTCTAGGGGAGAGGAATGCAGTGACAGAAATCGCTGTGTGCATTCAGGAGGGGCCCTCGAGCTCGGTGGCACAGGGGATCCCCTGTAAGGGCTCCCTGTGCCTTTGCAGGGTGAGCCTTGCTCTGCAGGCACAGCGGTCAGGTCGTTAATCCAGCACCTTGCAATAAAGGCTAATGGAATAACGATTTATGTCCCAGGGTTGATGCAGGAATGTCTCTCTCTGTTATTCCTTCCTGACAGCCCATATTGCAGTAAACGTTTTCCCTGGAACACTGAGGTAATGAGTTTTTAATAGAAAGATTAACCTAGCTTTAAATTCTATGGTGGGGAGGTGACCTGTGTCCCATCCCCTCCTGCCCTTAGATCCAGGCTATTCCCATGTCCCTCCCTGCTGCAGGTTTCCAGCTCATTTTTCCTGCTCTAATGCTGTAGGTCTGGGGTGCATCAAAGCCCTGCTCGTTTGGGGTCTGCAGCCTGAATTGTCTGCAGTCTGAGTTATTCTGGAAAACAGGTGTTGGCAACAAAAAAAAAGTTAGGAAAAAAAAAAAAGATGATGTTTGAGATTTAAGGGCTGAGATTTCGTAGCAGTGCCGGAAGTCATTTGCCATTAGCTTCTGTCTGGAAGTTTTAATGGGTGTTCTGGTTGTGCCACGAACTGTCCCAGCGCAACAGGCATTGCTCTGCCTGTGGCTGCCCATGCCAGCTCTGAAATAGCCCATCTCTCTCCTTTCCATTCCAGGTTGTTTATTTCCACACCTCCTTGAACCACCCTGGCATTGCTGCTGTCGTGGAAGTGGTAGTGATGGGTGGGAAAAGGGATGGGGGCTCTCAGCATCTTTCCTGTGGCTTTGGAATCATCCCCCTCTTCCATGGTGGATCAGAGGTGGCAGACCCGGCCACTGAGGACAGAGCGTAGGTTCCCCTGCTGCTGTGTGATGGGTCGCACTAGGAATTGAGGTGGCAACGTGCACGGCTGCTTTGTGGGGAGAAAGGGTGGTCCTAGGGCTGCAGAAACAGAGCCAGCATTTAGAAACCTGGAATTCTTCACTCTGGGGAAGTAATGATGGGTTTGGAAGGGATGCCTGTCCGTTCCCTAAAGGACAGGGCTTTTCCAGAGTGGGTTGGGTGGGTTTTGCTGCTGAGCAGGGGCTTTGTGGAAGATGGAGATGTAGTGGAAGATGGAGATGTGCTTTAGGGTGGATTTACTGACTGCTGCACATGTGCTCTTTGCTTTCAGGCTGAAGCTGTACCATGGGACGCCACGTGCCCTACTGCACCCACGCTTCCAGGACCCTGTGGAAAGTAAGCAGCAGCTAGACATGACATCTTAGTCCCTTCTTGGTGGCTTCTCTTACCCAAATGCGTGTTGTGTGTGTCTGCTTGATGTGAGACTTGGTCTGTGCCCTGGTATTGCTCAGTGGATGTGCCTTGCTGCCAGCTGGGAATGGCCTGGCTGGGCACACTCAGGTTTTCCTTTGCTCCTAGCACGTGTATTCACAGATAATGATTCATTCAGCATTGAGGCTATGAAGCTGTCTCCTCAGTTTTGGTCATTTTGGGATGTTTCTTTTCTTCAGAGAACAAATACATGACGTTGATGGAGAAGAGCCACCTGCAGTATGCCCTCAAGTCCCACCAGCCCCTGGAGGCGATATTTCACCTCCTGCCTGAAAACCTGCTGATATCTGGGCTGCAGACTGTTCCTGGCTTGCTGCCGGCACGTGGAGACACAGGTAAGGGCTCCTTGCCTTTCCCTCTGCCTGTGCTGCTCCTGCTTTAAGGCAGCGGGTCCCTGGGAGGCTGTGGGCAGGGCAGGCAGGGCACTGGGATGGGATTTCTGGGAGCACAGTGGTTTCCCTGCAGCGTCTCCCCTTGTCAAGAGCATCTCCCCTGTGTGGGGCCACAGCCCTCACGTTCAGAGCTCAGTCTGGAATCCATCAAAATGTCTCAGTCAGTTCCCTGTCCGTTAATTGATTCGCTCCTGGGAAGCTGCTAGGCACAAGTGATGGTTTAATTACAGTCGTTCAGCAGAGTTTTAGAAACAGCTTTTGCAGCTTGTTTAAACTCCTCGGAGGTGGGTTCAGCATCAAAGGTTTGGGGGGATGAGCTCTTGCCCGCTTGCCCTTTGTTAATCTCTCCCTATGGCACATTGCCCTTCGAGCTTCTGCGATTAAAATACGTGAGCTGAAGATTCAGAGGGTAAAAAATTCCTCAGAGTTCTGCAGCTGAATTACTCTTCAGCTTCCTGCCTGGAAAACCTACTGCTGGTGGCTTTGGGGTTGTAACTGCTGGTACTCGAAAGCAGCTGAGTCCCTGTAGGTGTTCAGGCCCGTTGCTCAGAAGCTGAGTGGGCAGAGCCGCTGCTGGCACTGCAGGGCACCTCAGCACAGCAGTGGTGGCTTTGTGTTTGCTTGGGAAACCTGTGGCCACCACCTTGTTGTTCAGGTGACTGCTTGCAGAAGCCCCGGCTGATGAAGACGGTCACCTGCTATCTGGAGCGACTTTTCATCCGGTTGTACCCTTCCCTGGAGGAGTTTGAGGAGGAACTGCTGGATTTACTGAACAGTGATCGCTTACTTCAGGTAAGTAGAGTGCTGTGAGGGTGCAGCCCTGGCTCAGGGTGCCCAGAGAAGCTGTGGCTGCCCCATTCCTGGAAGTGTCCAAGCCCAGGTTGGATGGGGCTTGGAGCAGCTTGGGATAGTGGAAGGTGTCCCTGCCCGTGGTAGGGTGCAGAACAAGATAAAGCTTAAGGTCCCTTCTAACCCCAACCATTCTGTGATTCCATGATTCTAGGTACTGCCAATGTGGTTGGGGCGGGGGAAGGCACAGTGTAGAGCAGTAATTCTAGTGTCTCCTTTATGGGTGGGGTGAAGAGTGTCAGATAAATGATGTTCATGCATTTGTTTCCCTTGGAGTCTCCAATTTTTTTTTTGCTGTGGAAGCCTTTAACTTGCTTCCCTATTGGATTAACACGTGGGTGCTCTGCGTGGGCTTTGTTTTGAACGTCCAGACACTCACAAGCAGAATTTGGGTTTGCTTTGCTGTGGGAAATGCAGAGATGAGATGCAGTGGGTATTGAGTCCATCTCTTTGGAGTGGCAGCCACTGGCCAGGTCCTTTCTTGCCAGATATGCACCAACTCTGCCATAAAGACAAAAGATTTTAGTATCTATCAGCTGCTGGGGGAGTGGGTCCTGCTTTTTGAGTTTCTGAAGGGTTGCCTTAATTCTTCTGGCTGTGGTCAGCACGGGGAGTGACTCTGTGCCACCCCGTGCCACCTCGCTGCCCAAGGTGGAAAACATTCCTGTCCCAGGCTAACACCGCGCCGGACGGTGAAGAGGTGGTGGTTCGGGAGCGGCGGCTGCACGTCGGCGTCCACAATGGCCTGCGCTTCGTCCGGGCACCGCAGGTTACAGTGCTGGTGCCAGAGGCGGAATTGTCACGGGGTGGCAGCCGGGGGGTGCCCAGCTCTGGAGCCAGGTAAGGGGGAGCCCCTCTGCTGCCGGTGCTGCTTCCCTCCTGCCTTGGATGCCTGCCACAGCCACTTCTCCATCCCGCACAGGGATGCAGGTCAAGCCCTAGCGCTGAGGAGCCGCATCCAGCTGAGTGAAATGGTCCCTCACCCGGCATTTGGGGTCTGCTTCCAGCTGGAATATGTCTTCTGCAGCACGGGGAGAGCCGGTGGGAAGGTAGGGCTGAGAGTGCGTGCGCCTTGTCTCTGTGCGTACGGAAGAGCAGGGATCCATGCTGGAGGAGGGAGCCCTGCTGAGCAACTCCTTCCTCTGCCCCTGTTTCACCATCCTGCCCCTCCAAGTCGCAGTAGCTCCTTGTTGCATGGCTGTGCTGTAATGCAGGGCCCTGCGAAGTGTGCGGGTGCCTTCCACAGCACTGCACAAAACCACCTGCATATGGGCTCGGTGAATTATTTTAATTACGTGTGGTTGCATTTCTCCGCTGTTTATATGTAGACGGAGGAATGTAGCCTGCAGCATTCCCATAGTGTTCTGGCAACCTAATTTGGAAACTTTCAGCTTTTTTTCTAATATAAAAAAGGCTTCTCTTTAGAATTTGGCATTTATGCTGAAAAGAGGTTAAGCCCTCCTCCTTTTTTTTGTTTTTGCCCTGAATGCTGAGGTTTTTCTGGGTGCTTCAGTCTGATGTTCTCAAACTGTAGAGATGGGAGAAATCTCTGAGGGTGGTCTCTGCAGTCAATACACTCACCTATTTACTGATCATTTACTCACATCTTAGTTTAACCTTTCTGCAAGTTAAACCCAGCTCAGTGAGTACTGTGTATCCCCTCCAGAGACCTTGTGCTGTTGGAGCCATCAGCTCTTGGCTGGCTGAATAGATGGCCAAGCATTTGTTAGAAGGCTTTAATCGTCCCGCTAAGATGTTCATTGAAAATGTAGCAAATGCTTCTTGTTAAGCTGTCCAGAGTCAGAGTAGGGGAAATGGGCATTTATAAAGCAGGATGCGTGTGCCAGACCAGAGGGATTTGTACTGAGAAGGAAGGAGACACTGAGCTGTGCTGTTGGGAGTTGTTGTTGGGTCCAACTCCATTGGAAAGCTGAAGCCCAAGGTCCCACAGAGATTTGGGGTTCCAGAGGCAGATCCATTTGGCTGCATGGGGAGAGCTGGCTGGGGCAGCAGTGGAGCCACTTCCTGTGGCGCAGCCCTGGGGCAGAGTGGTTAATCCCAAAGCTGCTTGCAAAGCTGATCACCTTGTCCTTGTCCTCAGTGCCATAATTAGCTGTGAGGGGGATGGTGGGTGCTGGCAGAGCCCTCTCTTGTTTCTGTGCCTCTCCTTCGGTTTGAGGGAGGCTGTGGATGCGCTGGGTAAGTGGAAACCTTCCCCCACTGCCAGGGATGGGGGTCCAACACGTATCCCTTCATGCAGCTGCTTGAGGGTGGGGTTACAGAGCCATAAGGTCCTGGAAAGTGAAATGTCTCCAGAACAGGATGAAGAGCAGTGGCTTCTGTGATGCCAGAGCCAGGTGTGAGGAGGCACGGTGGGGGATGAGAGCCAGTGCCTGTCTGGTGGTGAGGTGGGGCTGCTTGGTGCTCACTGCTCTCCCCCATCCCCAGGCCCTGTCCGGCAGTGCCCGCAGTGAGGCGGCCGACATGCGCTCGGTGCGCTGGGCTGTCTGGAGCCCTGTCCCGGGCACCGGTGACACGGAGGTGGTCCTGCCCCTGCGTGGTGGTGCCCGCCGTGGCCCCTGCCAAGCCTTAGTCTACCAGGCCCCGCTGAGCAGCAGGAGCTCTCGGCAGGTAAGGGTGTGCTGGCCCCTGGCAGCTCTGCCTCTGCCTCAGGGCGAGGGAGCTGCTGTCGGAGGCACGAGGGAGGCTGCGTGTAACACACTGTCTGAAAGCATTTTTGTTGCCAATTTCAGGGGAAGCACGTGGAGTCTGGGACTGTCCAATTCCATGTTTCCACTGATTCGGAAGAACATCTTGTAACTGCTGCGGAGATCCTATGTAAAGACAGGGACGAGTCGAAGCAGCCTCCTACGCCATCGCTGAGTGAGTGTTTTCCAGATCGCTGACATTTAAAATGTAGAGTGTGGCACTGGTGTCTGCTTGGGAGAGAAAACAAGACTTCAGTGAGTTTCAGCGAGCTAGTTATGAATTACTGGAGTGAAGCAAGTTTTTGTCAAGTTGAATTCAGCTCTTTTTAACTTGTTAAATTCCCGTGTGATAGTATTGCTGAGCCATGTGCAAAATCCCCAGGGACTGCCAGCACTGCCCCAGCCTGCTCCCATTCCGGGTCACCAGCAGCACAGTCTTGCTGCGGGTACTGCTGCTCCTCTCTCTGGACTCAGAGTCTCTCCAGACATGGGGACAAGAGAGATGTCAGTCATAGGCTGAGGAAAAGTAATCTGCCACCGCTGAGGGAGTGTGACAGCAGTCTGGGTTGGATTGATGTGTACAGATGTGCTGGTGCATGGCTGGGGAAGAGCAGGCAGCATCTGTGTGTGTGCACCGATGCATCTGTCTACAGTTTGGAGCTGTGTGGTCAGCATTCCAGCACCCCTCTGCTCTGTTGGAGGTGGAAGGAAAAGTGCTGTGGGCTTGGGTTTGGGCACAAAGTTGTGTCCATGCACTGTGCTCCTGAAAATGCTCTCTGGCTTGTTTCTCTCTCATCCTCCTCTTGGGATTGGTGGGAAGCAAACTCCCCTTTTTTTGCAGTGCTGATCCTGCTGGGGTCCCAGCTGTGTCTCGGGGTGATGCTCCAGACACCAGGCAGTGTTTCAGTGTGTGTCACATCTCCCCAGCTCTCTGAGGAGCCACTTGGTGCCAGCCCATGGGCCAGGCAATGCCCGCTATGGTGGGTTGCTGTTCCATGCCGGCTCCAGTGCTGTGGTGCCTTCCACGAGATGGCAGTGGCACCATGGCTTTGCTGTGACAAATCCTGTGTTCCTGCCAGTGAGGAGCCAGCATTGCTGCTGGGAGGGGCTTTGGAGAGGAGAGCTTTAGGGAAGGATGAAGGGGTCTGGTGATGTCGAGGGGTGTGGGGTTCATCTCCCTACAGCACAGGCTGCATCATGCAGGTACCTTCCTGGTGCTGCCTGAAAAGTTTTTTGTGATGCCTTTCAGGTGTAGGTGGCTGGGATGCTGATGGAGTTGTGGTGTGGTGAGGGGAGAGGGAAGCAAATGCTAACCCTGCCGAGCTTCCAACCCGGTGCTGGTCTGGCGTGCTCCAGCTTGGGGGAGTGTGCTGGGCTGTGTGCTGTGTTCCTGGTGAGGGGAGATCCCCATCAAGGTGATTTCCAGGAACAAACTCCATGGCATTTCCCTGGCTCCTGGGGGCTTATGGCACCAGGGAGAGCTTGCAAAGTGCAGCGGTGTTCCCAGAGCTGTGCCCCTCCAACCTGTATCCCAAGGTGCTGAAGGGACTATTGGGTTAACTTTTTGTAAAGCTCTGTTGAGAAATGTGCTGCTGTCTGGCCCAGGGGAGGCTGAGAGCTTCTTCTGTCAGCTCAGATGCTGGTGTTGCTTCTGTATCTGTCCATCCTCTTCCTAACGCCAGCCAAAGCCATCCTAACTGGAAGGAAAGAGTATTTTAGGCACAAGGGAGACGGGGTGGTTTCCTTCACACAGCAGCCAGCATGGAATAGCTGGGATATATGTGGTGGGGAAAGCAAATTAAGGTCTCAGCATCACGTGGATGCAGAGATGGAACATCTGTGCCCCTGCTCTGCCGCGAAGGACCCGCGGCTCCACAGCGCAGCGAGCTCAGCTGTGCCGGCGTGAGGGAGCAGCCAAATATAAACACGGTAAAGCTCTCACCGTTTCGGGGCACAAATGCTTGAGCAAATGAAGGGAGTGACAAAAAATAACAGAGAAGCGATGAAAACCTTAAGTATCCTAAAACTTTCACGTCTCATTAAGCATCCCACTTAAGCAGCACCGCGTGGCCGTGGGGCACCGCAGTGCTGTCAGGGGATGGGGGAGCTGCTGTTTTGTGGCAGAGTTAGCCTGATTCCCGGCAAAATAACGGATGGATCTGGAGATGTGCTGTGTTAACCCCCAAGCAGCAGTCTTATTGGGAAACAAGTAAAATGAAATGCTTGGGTGATGGTAAGCTGCTTCGCTGTGCTGCTTTCACCCCTAAAGTTGAAAAGGGCTGGTGGGAGGACAGAGCAGGTTTGGTGGTGGTTGGTGCAGCTGCAGTTATGGGGCCTGGGGGTGATGGCTCCTCTACAGCATCTCTCCTGTCCCTCTTCACAGGAGTGCCAACCCCACAGCGAGTGCCAGTCTCCCCACGGGGACCAAGGGTAAGTGCCACATGCACCAGTGGACGTGGGTGGTGGGCAGCAGCTTTCCCCAGAGGATGGCCCATATGTAGGATGGACATATCCTCTGGATCCATCCTCTGCCTGTTTTCCTGTCTGCTGCGGCCAAGAGGCACCAAGTGTCCTCAAATCCACCTCCTCCAGGCAGCAAAACAGCTCTTGCCTGTGATGTGCTGGGTGAGGTTCCCTGTGCTCTTTTCACACCCCAGGAGTGAGGGCAGCTCTGGTTTTTGACAGTCCAGATTTGCTGGGTGCTGTTGTCCCCGGCATGTGGTGACAGTGACACACGGTTTGTTCGTGCAGAGCTCCCAAGGTTTAAGGAGAGCTATGAATACTGAGAGCCGTCTTTATGCTGTTTTATATCTTGATGCAGGAATCAATGCACGCAAATATTTTTGATGAAACGAAATGCCTCGTAAGGCCACATTAAACAGTTTGATCTTCCTGCTGCATGTGCTCATCCCTCCTCTTGCCAAGGGAGCGAGCAGCAGGGAAATGGCAGTGGAGGTGCAAACCCTTGCGTGGCCAAGCTGTGCCACTTCTTGGTGGAATGACAGCACTGGGGCACGCAGTGGCTGAGCTCCTTTAGCAGAGAGGGGCTGCTGGCTGACCTTGCCACAGGGGCTGCCTCGGGGGCAACCTCAGGGCTGTGGGTGCTCACACTTGCCCCTCTCCCACCAGCTCTCGGTGTCGCAGCTCGTGGCCTCGCCACGGGGCACAGACCAGACCCTGCAGCAGGATGCGGGCATCACCCACCTGGAGGCCGACCTCGGCTCGCCGGACGCGGAGCCCTGTGCCAGCGACCAGCTGCGGGCACTGCCCTTCACCCCGCTGCAGCTGCCCATGGCTGCTGTGGGGCTGCAGGCATGCAGGTGATGCTCGGCTGCCCCTCCCCAGGTTCCTGTGGCCCCATCACCCGGCCCGCCAGGGTCCCTGTGGCCCCTTCTGTGGAGCTCACCGCTATTCCTCCGTCAGTTCCCACGTGTCCCTCTCCCGCGCCTCGCTGGCGCGCCTGCACGCCGCCGGCTTTCCCGACATCCTGGACTGCAACCAGGAGCCAGTGGAAATCTCGGAGCCAGTGGAGCTGGGCAGTTTCAACCTGCGGCTGGAGGAAGCTGACCCTCTACAAGGCAATGAAATAGTCCTGCAGTTCCTGGCTTTTGGCAGGTGGGATGGCAGCTCGTGGTCTTGTGTGGGCAGATCCCAAAGGCCTCCTGGGCAGAGTCCTTTCCCCAGATTCCCCCAACCCGCTTCTCTGTCCTTGCAGAGGTGCCTCTTCCAGCACCTGTCATGGAGGCAAAGCCCCAGAGGGTTTTTTTGATGATGCTTTTGTCCTTCCTGGGCACTTTTAAGTCATAATCCACTTTTTTTTAATTGGATCCATGAGCCACAATGTGATGTCAGAGCTCATTAATGCAGGGTTTCTCCAGAAATGCAAATGTAGTTGGGAAAGTTGGCACCCGAGGGGTGGCTTTGGCTGGATAAGGCCCCACTTCTGTTTTTTCCATGGCTGGCAGTGTGCTGTGGGAAGGTAACACGCTGCCTTTGCTGGGCGCCTCCATCACAGCATATGGCAGGAGACAGCTGGAATTACGAAGCTTTTTGGAAAGTTAAGGCAAACCGTATGGCCGCTGTCTTCAGAAAAGTCCAAATACTTGTGGTGCTGCCAATCTTCTCTTGTTCTTCTGCCTCTTGGTGTGTGCCAAATGCACGAGGAGCTCTTGATAGAGTGGCGGTGCTGTGCCACAAGTAGCTCAAACCCATCTCTCTCCTCAAGGGATGCCCAGGGCAGCATGGAGGGGCCGTGGCCGAGGACTGTCTTCCTCACCTTCCAGTTCTACCGTTTCCCACCGGTCACCACGCCCCGGCTGCAGCTGGTCAGCACGGACAGGGGGCCGGCAACCGGGCTGGCTGTGCCGGCGCAGCTGCTCGTCCGGGTCAACGAGGATGGGACCCTCAGCACCAGTAAGCTCTGCTTTTAGCATCCATGTGTGGCCGCTCTTATTCTATTGAGTGGATTAGGGCTTGCCTCTGGCCTGAGGGATGGGCTGGTGTCTGTTAATAGCAAACCTCTGCTGGTTTGCACATCATGAAAAACATTCAAAACGTCAAATGTTTGAAGTAAAACACTGAGTGTCTGTTGCGTGAGGTGCGTGTTGGGGCTGCCCACCACGCCAAATGCCATGTCTGTGACAGCGTGGTGTCTTGCAGGACCACCGGGCTTGCAGCTGAAGTACATGGTGGATCCGGCTTTCCTGCGGCCCGGGGAGCAGCGCTGGTTCCTGCGGTACCTGGCCGAGCACAGCCTCCAGATTGATGTCTGGGATGGAGACTCCCTGCTCCACGTTGGGTCTGCTGCTGTTAAACTGGAGGTATTGGTTAGGTTGAAGGTCTTTTCCCGTGGCTTGTAATGCTGAAGGGCCCCCCTGCCTGTGTGGAGTGCTCGGGGAGAGCCCAGCTCTCCCTTTGGTCCTCTGTTGAGATGCTGTTGCGTTGTCCTTGTGTCTTCAGTAACGGAGATGCTGTCAGCCCCTCTGTGTAGCCAAGTCTGGTGTCAGCTTGACAAGCCCCTAATCACAGGATTTGTTATCTTTTCCTCCAAAGCGATGACAAAGCATTAACTTTCTTTGCCCTTCTCTGGAACTCTGGCAGTATTTTAGCACTAAGCTCTGCAGAGCCAGGACATCCAGTGTCATTCATACCCAGACCCCTTGACCCCTCTGGACCAGACTCCCTAGTAACTCGTTGCACCTCGTCTGTCCTTGCCTTGTCCCCAGCCCCTGCTGCGCCAGGGCCAGACGGCTGTCAGGACCTACCACGAGCTGGAGGTGGCCACGACTGAGTACGAGCCGGACGGGACGGTGATGGGCCGCGAGGCTCTGCGGCACGGGGCCCTGCGGCCCCTCGGTGTCCGTGTGGCTGTGAGGGGCCGCCTCCACCTTTGCCTGGCCAATGTTGGTGAGAACCCACTGCTCGTGCGGCCCAAAGGCTTGGGTGGGGCACGCAGCATGTGCAGGGCTGTACCTGAGTGAGACCCAGGCTGGTGGGGATGTCATCCTTCCCAGAACCTGCTGGCTGCTTTTATTTTATGTATTTAATTCTGTGTCCTATAAATGTGCAGTGACTCCAGGTTTTAAAATCTTATCTTCAGAGGAGAGATTAGCTCCATATAAGATATCTTAAATCGTCATTTCCATACTTTGCCTGCAAAGGGCCGATAAGCTCCTGGGAAAGAGAATCTGAGATCCACAACCCAGGGAGTGGTTTAACTCACACCCTGACAAAGAAGAAGGGCTGAGGGAAGAAGAAGAGCTGCTGTGCCAGGACAGCAGCTGCCCTTTGATTGGTGTTTTTCCCATCATCTTTTTTTTTTTTTAAATTTCAAAAATATTGTTAGAAATAGGATTGCAAAGCCCTTTCCTGAAGGATGGGGATGGGATGTATAGGCTGCGCAAATACCCAGTGGGTTTAGAGCCTTGTGTGGCTGCACTTGGCACAGCCTTTGTGGGAGTGGGGAGATGCAGCAGTGCGTGGCCATGCTGTGGGAGGCAGAGCACAGAAATGAAAGCAGGAGCTGGTGAGGGGCTCAGGATGGTGTGTGCTGTCGGTGCTGCTCCATCGCTGGGCAGGTGGCTGTGTGATACAACAGGCCCTGAGGAGCACATGAGGCTCTTAGGGCATCATTGGCTTCCAAATATTCCCTCCTGCTTGTGTAAATTGACTGAACAGAGCTGCAGGGAGGTAAAAATTGGCAGTAGATTTTACAACAATGAAAATGGATGGTTTCCACTAACTCCTGTCTCCACTCGTGGCAGGTCACCCGTGTGAGGAGACCCCAGCGCAGCTGCCATCCCACGCCCGTATTGTCACTGCACCAGACAGCACTGTCACCACCCCAGGTGGCAGCTGGCGCTCCCCGAACATTGCTGGTGGTGAGTCCTGCTGGGGCTTGGCCTGTCCCCCATGGGTTGAGGCGGGCAGAGTCTCTGCTGCTGCAGTGCCAGCTGTGCATCAGCTGCCCCCTCTGCTGCTCCCCTTCCCATCCCCGCAGCTTTGCAGGGGCCTTGGGGACTGCAGTATCTGGGGGTCCTTGCTTGGTGCCACGGTGGTCTCTCCCCACAGGTGGGAGGACGGCGCGGGCACGGAGGCTAGTGGATGTGGACAATGAGCTGGAGGCCGCACTGCGCAGTCGCCGGCCAGAAGTGAGCATGGACACCCTGGCCACCCTCAGGGAGGCTGTGTCCACTCACTGGCTGCAGCACATGGTGCTGGTGTGGCTGCACGAGGGTGCTGGTGGCAGGAGGGCGTGGGGCCGGAGCCCCTGCGGTGGCTCCGGGCTTACAGTTCCTCCCCTTCCGGCAGGGCTGGCCGAAGCAGCGTGCCTGGGACCTGCAGGTCATCAATGCCTACCGGGATCACATCAAGGGAGAGAGCATCTACCAGATGCTCTGCCAGGCCATCACAGCCACCCGCACTGTCCACGCTGTGCTGGGGACAGCTGAGTTCTTTGAGTTCGCCCTGAAGAACCCATACAGCGTCCAGCACACCGTGACCATCGAGGTCGACCACCCTGAGCTCAGGTGGGGGCTCCCCTGTGTGCATGGGGAGATGCCAGGGTGGTACCAGCTCCCGCCCAGTCCTCACCAGCACCTCTGCTGCTCACTGCCCCAGTGTCATACTGGACCCGAGGGAGTGGCGCCACTTCAAAGAGCTGACCAAGAGTGTTACACCAGTGGAGGAGGATATGTTCCATCTCCGTGATGACCTCAAGCCTCAGGTCTACCTGCGCCCCAGTGAGACTGTCCGCATCCCCTTCAAGTACCAGACCTTCTCCGCGGACCCTGCTGTGGTTGCGGCACAGGTAGGCACGGGCCCGTTTTGGGCTGTTCCTGGTAGGAAGTGTTCCCCTTGGCTGTGTTTGCCGACGCAGAGCAGGCTGGTACAGCCACGGGGAGCACCACGCAGCCGCAGCGATGCTGCACCCTGAGGGAACTCACTCTTGGATCCTGCAGGGTCCAGCTGGGCTGGGCACCGGTGCCGATGCAGACACTCACTCCCTTGGGAAGAGCGGGGCCAAGCAGACAAAGCTCATCCAGGTTAGGGAGCCAGGTGAAACAGTGCTTGAGGGGCTGCGTGGGAGGAGCAGAGTCACTGGAAAACCCCATCCCTCTCCTGCTGGCCCCCGGGACAGGTCTCCTTCCAGGTGAGCGGGGGGAAGCCCATTGCGCTCCTGCGGGTGAAGGTGGAGCCGCAGCCCCATGTGGTGGACCAGACCTTCCGCTTCTACCACCCAGAGCTCACCTTCCTGAAGAAAACCATTCGGCTGCCTCCCTGGCACACCCTCCCTGGTGAGTCCATGGCATGCCTGGCAGGGCTTGGGGTCTTCCCTGTTAGTCGTAATCCATGGTTCATGGAGCCTTTCTGGAGGCACAGCAGCATTCAGGGAGCACATCTCTGCTTCCTCACCCCTTCTCAGCCCCGGGTTCCTCGCTTGCTCTCCATCCACCTTTTTCTGTTAACTTCAACCCAAATTCCTTGCGCCTGCACACCTGTGTGGTTTGCTGGTAGTCCAGCAGGAGGGGTTCTGTGTGCGGCTGTGTGGGGTGCAGGGGAGAGGCACAGGCAGAGGAAAAGCTGAAGGTGGTTTCCTCGGTCCCTGTCCACAGGCACGCCGGTGGGGGTGCCGGGCGGGCAGCCCGAGATGTTTGTTCGCTGCAGCGACCCCGACATCATTTGTGAAACCAAATCCTTGGTACGTTACACTTTGGCATCGCTGTTCTTCGCGTCCTTCTCCTGCAGTTTGATTTGGTTGGCAGAGAGCTGCCGATGTGGGTGCAGCCACAGAGCACCCTGTGTACCAGCCCGTGGCAGTGACACAGTGACAGCGATGAAGCTGGAATTGCTTTTTATTCCCAATTAAAAGGAGCTGCATTGTTTTGGCGGGGGAGGCTGAGCGTTGCCCCTTATCACATCATGCAGCAGCCTGTGCTTGCTTGTTCTTTTGAGCAAGTACCAGATGATTCAGACGCTGGGGAAAAGCAGCCTTTTGTTGGGCTGGGATAGACCTTCCTGCTGCTCGGGGTGTCCGCAGCCGCCGGCAGCGTGTGGTGGGACGGTGTGTCCTTGGGGTGCGCAGCGAAGCCTGTCCCTGCTGAAGGATGCTGGGGCAGTGGGGCAGCTCCATGCCCAGCCCTGCACCATCCCACTCCCTCCCTGGTGAGTTCTCCCTGAGCAGAAGGTTCTCTTGGGCTGGCTCCTGCCTCCAGCAGGAGGGGATGGAAGGGAAAAATAAGCTTGGGCATGTCCATGCAAATGGCGACGAGGGATAGTTGCTAATTGCTGTTGCGGAAATGCGTTAGTATGGTAATTGGATTAGGGCTTGTTAGAAAACTTGCAGAAAATTTGCCAAAATTTGATTACAGATACAGACCTGGAATGCGATAGTCATTTGTATCCTCTTTTGTAATTAAAAATACTGGGAGAGCTCAGCCAAGCTGTATAATAACTTAATAACGTAGTTTAACGAGGTGCTGAAAGCATCTGCTTTCATAAGGGAGTTGGTGGTGGTTTCTCCATTAATGGGAAGACACCTCTGGGGTCCTCATTAGCTGGTCAGCTGCTGGGACAATGCTCTGGTGTCTCTGCAGGGACCTGGCGAGCCACAGGACATCTTCCTCAAAGTAGCCGGAGGACCAAGCCCGCAGATCAAAAAGTTCTTTGTTGCTATTTATACGTAAGTAGCAGGACCCCAAAAGGGTGGGGAACGCTGCCTCCCGTGGTGTGTGGTGAGCCCTGTCCATCTGTCTGTGCGCAGGGACACCTGGCTGGCAGCGCCCATCCAGATCTGGCAGTTCTACCTGCACTCGCTGCAGCGCCTGGACGTCGCCTGCACGGCCGGGCAGCTCACCCGCCTCTCTCTGCTGCTGCGTGGCACCGCGGCCCCGCGGAGGGTGCGGGCCTTCACCTCCCACCCCCAGGAGCTGGAGGTAACCCCCGCAGCGGGCTGGGGGCTGGCTGGCGTGGGCCAGCCCAGAGAAACCCCCTCCAGAAAGCAAAAGGCAGCCCACTCGGAACTGTGAACAACTGAGAGCCGTAAAGCGTTTGTGATAATTATCTTTTGATTAGAGCTGTCATGTGTAGGATCATTGGCGCGAAACCCCGGAGGGCAAATTATCTGCGTTAATGAGACTGTCTGAAGACTCACAATTTCTTTAGAATTTGTTCGTCCGTAATTGGAAATGTGAATAATAAAAGGCAGAAAAACTCCATTGCTGTCCTGTAAGGGCAAGGCAAAAGCTTCCCCAGGCAAAGCCTGTGTGGGGGAACCCCTGGGTTGGGGAGGCCCTGGCTGTTCCTGAGTGGCTCTTGTCCTTCCTGACACGAATTAATCCCAGAGTATTCCTGGGGATGGGAGGTACGGGATTCAATAGTGGTGGAATAGGGGTACAGGCTTTTAAGAGCAATTTGGTCTGACTGCTGGACTTTTCAGGGCTGGGATCAGCTGTTGTGGGTGGCTGTACCTCCAGGTGTCGTTCCACAGGTGGATCCGAATGGTGCCTTCCTCCTCCCCGCCAATGGCATCCAGGACCTGTACATCGGTGTGAGGCCACGGCGGGCTGGCAGCAAGTTCATCTACCTCAACCTGGTGGATGTGGAGTCCCACCAGCTGGTGTCCTCCTGGCTCCTCTGCCTGTCCTGCAGGCAGCCTCTCATCTCCAAGGTATGGCAGCTCTCGCGACTGAGAAATGTGGTGATGGTGCCGGATCAGTGGTTGCAGTTCAGCCAATGACCTGGGGCCGTCTTCTGCTTCTTCCTCTCTTTCCATCTGTGGTTTTTTTGGCGCTTGCCACCATAAACACACATTTAGCCCTTGGGGTACTTGACTAATCTCACTGAAGCCCCTGGTAAAATGTCTTTTAGGCTGTTTTGGAGGCAGCCCCATGCTGAGGAGCGGCAGCTCGGAAGTATTCCCGGTTGTGAAATTAGAGCTGCAGCATGCTGCTTTCGATTAGCGCTGTGCTGGCGGAGGCCTTGCCTCAAAGACAGAAAATTAGATTTCCTGGCTAATGTGTTCCTTCTAAAAATGTTTTCGTGAACCCCTTGGTACTGGGAAAGGTTCAGATTGGCATTTACACCGATGTCCCATTGTCCTGCCACATGCTGCTTGTGCTGTGGGGTGTTGAGAGAATCACAGAGTAGTTGGGGCTGGAAGGAGCTGTTCAGGGTCATCAAGTCCATCTAGTTATCTGAGGGAGCACCACAGCTCTCCCTGGGAATGGGAAAGAGCTGGCTAGTCTCCACTGCTCTGCCAGCCCTTTGTCCTTCACACTCGTAATTAATTGTTGCTGCTTTTGATCAAAGGTGGGTTCTTTCTGCTGGCTGGCAGAGCAGATGTGAGGTGTGGGAGCAGAGGGGAGGGAAGGGAAGGCAATGTGTGGGAGGCAATTCTCTGTGGTGGGCTTGGGGGAGTGCCTGTTGTGGCTGCTGCCCACCCTGCCATCTGTGCCACCTTGCCACGGCCTCTGCTTGCCCCACAGGCCTTTGAGATCTCGCTGCCTGCGGGAGGTGGGAGAGGCTGCAACAAGCGCATCACCTACACCAACCCCTACCCCTCGCCCCGGCTCTACTTCTTGTGCACCAACCGCCCCGACCTGCTGCAGTTCAAGGAGGACTCCTTCGAGGTACGTCCTGCTGCCAGCACTGCTCCCTCGTCAGGCCCCTCGTCTGGCCAGACCAGGCGATGCTGGGTGGGTGCTGGGCACAAGGGCCACCCTGGCCTGGGGAGGGTGGGCACCTGAAGGGCCCTGGCGTGGTGCTGCAGTGATCATGCATGGGCATGGACTCCACACACAAGAGGGAGATGCAAAGTCGTTTATTGCGCAGCCAGAATTTCCCCTAAATACCAGCACACCCAGGATATAACATCATATAAACAGGAAAGATGTTCGCCACAGTGTCCCCAATCACCTGGGGTAGTGCATAGATTTTGCCTATTATGGTAACAGGTAAACAATACCCTATAAGGTCACAAACTACAATGATCACCTCTCACAGGTCCATCCCTGTCCACAAACTCACAATCTTCCCTCCGCCCATGCCCGGTGACCTGGATACAGTCCCAGGTTCTCCCACGGGCCCAGGAAAGAGGTTCTCTCTGGCCTTCAGGGCCTGTCTCTCTATCACCACATAGTGTACCCTAACGTGGTGCTGCGGCCTCCTCTGGCGCTCTCTCCCGCAGGTGGCCGGAGGGGAGGTGTACACCATTGGCCTGCGCTTCGCCCCGAGCCAGACCGTGGGGGAGGAGGAGATCCTGATTCACATCAATGACCACGAGGACAAGAACGAGGAGACCTTCTGCGTGAAGGTCCTGTACCAGTGAGGCCGCCCGCCTGCCGCTGCGAAGCTGCTGGTTCCTGCGCCAGCCCAGCGGCTTCCTCAGCACCGCCTCGGGGGTGCCTGTGTCTGTCTGAGGATGGTCATGACCCCCATCCCCTCACTGTCACCTTGCCAGGCCGGGGGGTCTGTCTGTCACCAGGATCCCCGGGCACTGTCGTGAGTGGTGGTGGTGCCACGCAGCTCCATCCGCCCGAAGTGAGACGAGTGGATGTGTTTGTTACAGCACTTTGTGACTGCAGGATCTGTATTTTTGTTAAGCGTGACGATATTTTAGGCACTTTGAATCCTTTTTTAACTTAAAAAGTTTGCAGATTTGATTCTGCAGAATATTTTTAAAGCATATTTTATATTCTACGGCGAGTTTTGTACACACTAAGGCAGTTCTGTGGGATTTTTGATACTTTTTACTCATCCTTGATCCATAAAAATTGCTGTACGTAACCGTCAGTGTGGCAGCATTTTCTTCCTGGGGAGGTGGAAATCCTCAGCATCCTTTTCCTGTGGAGATGAGTGCTGGAGGTCCCCTGTGTCAACCCCATCCCCTGGAGCATCCTGGGGGTCAGGGCAGGGTCCGTAAATGGGACTGGGAGGGAAGAGCAGCCCACCAGCTCTGTAAATGCTGCCTCACTCTCCACAGGCCTGAGGCGGGTGAATTAGTGGCCCCGATAGAGTCGGGTGCCGAGTTCCTCTGCCTCCCTTGCACTGATGGGAAATGACAGCTCATATTTTAGAACTGATTATACTGTCTGCAGCACAGAGAGGCCCCGGAGTTGGGTTATTAAAGTAGATTAGCTGAATAATTTTTATTACATTTTCACACAACGATATTTCTTGAGGCTTATGAATGAGCTGGTGCTGTACCTGCAGCACAGGCAGCTCGAGTGGTGAATGATGTGCCAACGTTCAGGGGACGCCAACGTTCAGGGGACGCCAACACAGGGACTCGAGCTGAGCTGGTGCTCGAATGTTGCTGCCTGCTCCCGTGCAGCACACATCTGTGGCCCAAAATCTACACAACTGTCATTAAGAAAAGTTGATAAAACTTTTCCTGTAGGAAATGCAAATGCCTTGTGTCCCAGCTGCTTGGCATTATGGCCATGGCCCTTGGAATTGCTGCTGCTGCCTCTCAAACTCAAAATGAGCGTGGGGGCAGCTTCCTGGGTTCCCACTTGTTAATGAAGTCATCCCTCCTGATGACAATGAACTCGAGCACCCGTGCCTGGCATGCAGCTTGATGTGCTCTTCCCATTTGCATTCATGTCAGGAAGGAAACTGGATTCCAGTAATGACAGAATTAATTCGCCCTAAAAATCTCGGTTTGTGTCTCATCACCGAGGTGTGCAGAGAGGGAAGGATTGAGGATCCCTTTCCACGGGTTCAGTAACTCTTGGGGGTGTTGTCCCTCTTGGAGCAGATGCAGATGAGACCTTTTGGGAACTGGAGTGTCACTGCCTTGGCAAAGGCATTGCTAGAATGGCACCAGAGGAATAAGGAGAGCAGGGAGACCTCGTCCCAGCACCTGGGCTAGGGAGGGGCAACTAAAAAATGGCAACTAGTAATGAGAAAATAAGGTAAAAAAAAAGTAAAACCAACATAAGAGTTGGGGGCAAAGCTCTCTGCAGCAGCTGAAGGCCCTTTGGGAAACCAGCTCTCAGGCTGCCCGAGCCTCAGCAGGGTTTGCCGCCAGCCCAAACTTTTAAACCCAGCTTGTTTTCCCCATTATGAGGAGGAAATTGTGACTGCCTGAGAACCCTCTAATTAAACAAAGCCTCACCATAATATTTGCTGGGAGCTCGCCAACCCTGTAATATGACATTACTGGGCATCTTTATTAGCTGAAATGAGTATTTAGTGCCTCTGCCAAACCAAAAGCTGATTGGGGCACATGGAAGCAGCACAGCAGCATCCAGCAAAGGCTCCTGTGACCTGCTGGCAAGGCAGCATCACCCTGGGGGGCTTCCCACTGAGACAAACCCTCTCTTGGTTATTTCCATGTCACCCAAATCCAGCCCAGCGTGGGAGTTTGGGAGGTTTATTCCCCGTTTCTCCCACTTGTCTCTCTGAAAGCACGTCACCGACTTGATAAAACCTGATTTAATGGTTACAAAACCCAGAGATAAAGCTGCTCTTAATGGATTTCTTTAAGATCAAGGCTGTCAAATAGGAGGCTCAGAATCCTTTCTACGGTGAGAGCGACTATATTAAGTGCACTCAATCACGCCCAGGCGAAGGTTCCCTAAGCGAGACACTGGCTGGAGGAAATGCATTTTATTAGCGTCGCCAGAGAAAAGAGTCTGGCAGGAGGGATGAGGAGCCTCTGAGCTGCAGTGGCTGTGCTCCCGTTCAGCCACAATGGATGGGATGTGAACGACTTTGCAAAGCACATCCTCACTCCCTGGTTGGTCCCGGAGGCAGGGGGGTGATGGGCACCTTGGTGACATCGCACGATGGTGACATTGCATGGCCCTGGCCTCTGCCCGGGGCTGGAGCTGGCCTGGGGGAGAACTCCCAGGGAAGGATGCTCACCTGGGGATGGTGCCCACAAACACACCTCAAAATCCACCCTATGGAGCTCAGCTCCTGCAGGGTCTGATGGAGAGTGAGGCATCCAAGGGGGTGATGCTCAAAGGCTTTTGGGGGTGTCAGATGGGACTCACCCCACCTGAAGGGAGGGGTGAGGGAGAGGGGCCTTGGCAGCTCTGGGCAGACCAAAGCTTAAAACACAGATTAGTTTTTCATAACAATTCACAGCTCCATAATGAGAAATTTGCAGCAGTTCTAAACTGCCAGTTGCTTTTAAATCATTTCCCGTCTTTCTGTCTCAGGCTTGACATTTGATGATGAATTGAGTCTCCGTGTTCATTTACCCACTGATTTACTGTACGGAGGTGGGAAACCGCAGCCACCTTAGTGAAGGTCAACATGGAGCATTTGCCTGTAATTTCCAAATATTATTAAGGTTTTTAAATAAACTGTGTGGGTGCTGTAGGCAATGAAGGCCCCTCTGGCAAGGCTGATGCTGCAGTGGATCCTGCTGGGTGGTGAGAAAGGGTTTGTGGGAGCAAGAGTGGACCACTTGGCTCATCGACATAAGGGTACATCAGACTGCACCCCAAATACATGCTTAGAGAGCACTTGATTTTAGGGGCACAGCGATCCGGGCACTGACAGCTGCTCCTCACCTCCCAGCCCAGATCAGCATCGGGTTCTCATCCTGCTTTCCCCTGGCTCGCTGAAGCCCGCACTCACCCCTGGGAAGGTGGAGGGAGCTGCCCCACGGCTTCCCCAGAGACGCTGGCTTTGTCTCCTGCTGCAGGACCCGGTTGTTTGCGGCTGTGAATGTGTTTGGCAGGTGTGAGCAGAGGGGGCTGTGCCAGGAGGTTCGGCTGCGCAAATGTCACACAGATCTTATCTCAGGGGAAACATCCTTCAGTAATTACAGTAAATGAAAAGTCCTGGAATCAAAGCCTTGGAGGCTGCAGCCTTCTGTTTATCTCCGATGTATGAAGTACGCGTGGAGGGAGCTGGGAGCAGGAGGTGCCGGTGGCTGCAGTCCCTGCGGTGTGGGGACAGTGTCAGGGTTTGCCTTCGCCCAGGGTGCGGGCAGGAGGATGCTCTGAGCTCTGCCTGCATCAGCCATCTGCCCCCTTTCTGCAAATTAATAAGCAAATTCAGGGAAAAAAAAAAAGAAAAACAAAGTCTCTCCATGGATAATTCCTGCACAGAAAAGGGGCCAAATGAATTAAGTAAAGCCTTTGCTGCTACACTGGTCCCATTCGAGTCCCTGCCTTTCACAGCAACTTTTCAAGCCTAATGGTATCAGATACCCTTTTGGCACCCATTTTCGGAGCCGCATCCCCCCCCCCCTGCTGCTCCTTAATGCAGCTCATCTCCTGCCTATGGCTCCCAGGGCCTCTGCCAAATCAGCACTTCAAATTAAAGTCTTCCCCACTGCTCCCTGGTTTCCATGGAGATCCGAGTGGATGCTCCCTTCCTTCTTCCTCTTGAGCCGATGGAGAGGCCCCTCCCGGGGACGGCCCTCGGGGGGCCTGGGAGTCTCCGAGCATCCAGCAGTTCTGCATCCAGCTTTGCCACGTGCAGCTGCTGGCAGACCTGGCGGCTTCAGTCCTGGTGTGCTGGTGACCCTGTCCCAGTGCCCTGCTCCACAGCGGAGCATCCCACACATGCCAGGAGCAGGTTCCCAGTAAAAGTTTTCCTCCCATGCTGGAACTGATCCCACCTGACTCCCCAGGGAGCTTGGCCAGCAGAAAATCTTCTCCTCTGGTGGGAATCAGCCCTACAGCTGGACGGGGATCAGGCTGGTTTGTTTGTGGCATCTTCATCTAAACTGTGAATAGACTTCTGTAGTCTGCACACAGATTTCCCAGGCACTGCCTGGAGCTGTTTGGCCAAGGCTGCTCCAGCAGTGGGAATGGTGGTGGGAATGCCCTTGCACGTGGAAGTGAATGGGCAAATAGCTGCAAGATCAAGATACGACAGTAATTATGGAACAAAATTGTTATTAATGTACTAATTTACCTGAGAGCCAGGCTGTATGTAATTACACTCTGGGATCATGATAAGGTTAATGCATTTACCTTCCTAGGTATTTATAGGCACTTGGAATTGTTCTCTCTGTGAAAACCACATATGCATGTTCCTGGCCATGTGGGTCCGGCAGCCGAAGGGGGCATGGGGAGGTTTGTTACTCTTTGCTAATATTGCTCAGAGGGGAATTTGGGACAGCAGCAACCCTGGCTGTGTGGCCCTGGGGAATCCCAGGGGATGCTCACCAGAGGGGATTCATTCGGCTGCTTCCTGGAGCCTCTTCGATCATGGCCAAACGGATTTTCTGTGGTGTCTATATCTGAGGGAAACTCTCCTGGGGGCCACCAGCATCTGGCATTTGGCTGTCTGGAAATCCTCCCAACCTTCGTGCTCAGCAGTGCTGCAGCAGCCATCCAGGCTGGCAGAGGGACCAGCAAACCCGACCTGTTGGTGCTTAACAAATCAGAACTTCGCAAACACCTCAGAAACTTTCCAATACTGGCGAAAAGCCTCTGCCTGTGAGGATGCTGTTCCCCACACCAGGTCCATGTGTGCCCTTCGGCAGTCGCTGCTCAAGCTGCTGCGGACATGGGTGCCCCAGAAATGCCAGGCTGGAGCAGGGCTGCTCACCCGCACGGCAGTGGGTGGGGGAGCCCAGGGGCTGCTGCCACGGCACTGAGCATCGCTCTGGCACGGGTGTGAATAAGGAACAAGCAGGGCAGGATCGGACAGACCTCGAAGTCCCCCTCCTCAGGGATGTTCTGGCTTGTCCCCAGCGCCTCGGGAGCTCCCTGCCCTGCTCCAGCCCACCTTTATTAATGTCACACTGGGAAATGTCAGCCGGGTTTGCTGAGCATCCCACGGCGCTAAGCCCTCCCGGCTGCACTGGCTGCCGAGCCCGTGCACGCGGAGCCGCTCGCTCGCGGGCCAGTCGCGCACGGCCACCGAGTGTCACCGGGGATATTTCTCCTGGTGTCACATGGGGAGGACAGCAGCAAGATGCGGAAGGTCAGCGCAGCCCTAAAAATATGTCTCTGCCTGCGCACAGCCGTATTTTTGGCTTCTTCAGTATCCAACACACACACTGCTAGTGAAAGGCCGGAGAGGCCAGGGCACGAGTGAGGGAAAGGTTTAATAAGGTTACGGGAGGCCTTGAGGACCCCTTGGCTTGGTCTTTTGCTGATTTACAGGGAAATAATGTGTGAGTGGCTCAGGGGAACCCAAGGCCCCCTCTCCACTGCAGACCTCTGCAGCAGGGAGGTCAGAAAGAGAATTGCTGGAGAGGAGTAAACGAAGCCCAGCAACACCCCAAATATTTCTCCAGAAATCAATGCAAATGTTTATTCCTCTCTTTAGAGAAGAAGGGGAAGGGGTAAAAGGGGTGGGAAAGGGAAAGGAAAAGGAAATGAGAAAGGAAAGGGGACAGGGAGAGGAATGAGAAAGGGAAGGGGGTTCTGGGCTGCCTGTGAGGCCTGTTTAATAGCATCATGTAAAGCCATTCTTACAACAAACATAAGTTTGAATTATGTGTGTTATTTTTGCAGACTGTTTGCACATGGCTGAATTTCATGATGACAGAAGTGAGTTACTGCACAGGGTTATGCAAATGAAGTACTTAATTAAGTAGGAGTCAGACAAAATAAATTACAGCTCTGCCAAATGCCCTCTGTTCTTCTTCTGAGTCCAGGTCACTTCCAAGTGATTGGCTCCTGACTGAAAAACTTCCTGGGAGGACGATGCTTCTTTCCCACCTTTGCTTGAGAGGAGGATGGAAGGAGGTGTCCCCATCCCTGGAGTATCCCCCAGAGACATTCCCATCCCCATCCCATCCAGTCCCAACCCCACCAGCACGATGCTCTGCCACGCCACCCGCCACTCTCCTTCCTCCAGCCCCATTAATCACCCTTGAGGGCTCCTTGTACGTTATCAGGCCCAGATGTTTCCTGCTGTTTGCTACAAATGTTAATTATCTCCTAATTGCTTCTAAGCAGAGGCTGGGCTGGCAGAGAGCAGGGAGAGAGCCAGCCAAGGGCATTTACAGCCCAGGGCAGTGGGACATGGACCAACAGCTGCTTCTGGCAGCGAGTTTGTTGGAATTCCTTATTATTCCCCCCCAGTTCCTAATACTTATTGATGAGTTACCTGGGCAGTGCCCCAGGATGGAGATGCCCTGTGGGGATGCAGGATGTGATGGTGTGGAGCTCTCTCTGCCTCTCAAAGCCCCAGGCACGGGCACTTTCATCAGCCTGCAACATCTGGGTGCTGGTGGTGGCCATGGAACATAATCCTGGGCCTTCGTGGTTGGCTGCAGGGATGGAAAACTGATGGGCTCAGGTGTTGTTGGAAAGTTCCTTTGAAGGTGGGGGATGGCTTCTTTGGGTGAGTTGCACCCCAAACTCAGCCATCTGTGACTCCACGTGGTGTCTGCCATCCAGCATGTCCCCAAACTGTCCCTAGTGCCACACCATCTCACCATGGCCATTGTGCCCGTTCCACTGCTGTGGCCCATGTGGGGACTGGACAGGGCATCACTGGGATGACCCCTGGAAAAGCCTCAGCCCCTCCAGTGGAATGCTGCCAGCTTGAGCAACATGGGGCAAAAACAACTTCAAAAACCCCAACTCAAGCCCAACAGAGTGAGCGGGAAAACAACTTTGTGGAGGGTTTATTTTTAGCTCTCTCCAGTGCAAAAAACAATTAAAGAAAGTGTCAAACCCCACTCCCGAATGCGAAGAGCTGGAAGCCAAATGTCACCCCAGCTTTGATCCCCTTGGAGGCAGCAATGCTGCTATCAGTTTAGAAGCATTAATTTGCATATTCATGTCCCCTAATTTGCTCTTCGGGAGCTGGAGTCTAACAGCTAATGAAGAAAGTCTTCCTGTGTGTGCAGAGGAAACCTGGAGTCTGCCACAGACGCGCTGGGAAAAATAATCAGACATAAGGAAATGTCCATCCCAAGGTGTCCAAACCAAAAAACTTGGCAAAGACCAAACTCCCTTTCCTGCATGTCCACAGGATGGGGTGAAGGGGCCACCAAGTGCCCAGTGCCAGGATGTGCCCTAATGCTGGTAATGTTGGGAGGGATGCTGGGGAGGGCATGATGAGGGTAATGTTGAGGGGGCTGGAGACCTGCTTCCCTGTACAGCAACAATTGAACCATAGAATGGGAATGGGTTGGTTTTAGGGAGTATTGGGCACACAGGGACCTGCCAGGACCATCAGGAGCTGCGTCAGGAGCCAAAGGGCTGCTGGTGGCAGCTGGCCAAGCAGGCAGCGTTATCAGCCACACTGCCAAGCAATGCGTCCCTTCTGCTCACCCTTAATTCAATTTCTTTCAGCAACACAATAGCTCAGTTTTATGTCTGCCATTCATCAAGAATTAAACTTATTGCCATCATTGTTGGCAGGGTATTGATTCTGAGATGGCACTGAGGCCTGCAGGAGGCGGCCACTGCTCTCCATCCGCAGCACGCCCGCTCCTCATCCCACAAATGGGAACACATGGAACCCCCGTGCCGGTGTCTGCTGGAACTAAAGGGATGTGCAGGGATCTGGTGTGACCATGGGATGTCATGTGAGTCTTCCGTGGCTGTGGAAGGTCAGCACTGAGCAGGGGGCTGGGCTCAGGGACTGAGTGGCCAGGAGCATCACCCTCTGTCACCCGCCACTGCTGGAGCAGAGTCACAGTTATCTCAGGACAAGTCCTGGATCATGCAATGCCCTTTATTCCTCGTAGTGCCTGGAGAGCTCCTTCTATCTGCTCTGCCGAGGGCTGCGATTACAGCTTTGTTGTCAGTAGCAGATAAAGAGGAGGTTGTCAAAATCCAGGTTAAGGCTGCTGCCCCTGGCAGGAGCCGTGCGGAGAGGGAGAGTTCCTGGAGGGAAGATGTGCCCCCGCTTTGGCCAGAGCTGGACTGTCAAAGCGACCCTGCCAGCTCAGCACTGTGTGCCAAGCAACGGGGCTGGAAAAAAGCAAACCTGAGCACTGCTTCCTGGGGAAAGCATGGAATCATGGAATTCCAGAATGTTTTGTGTAGGGAGGGACATAAAAAATCATCCAGTTCCACACCTCTGGCAGGGGCAGGGACACCTTCCAATAGACCAGGTTTTTCCAAGTCCCATCCAAGCTGGCCTTGAACACTTCCAGGGGTGGGTATCCCAGGTAAATATGGTGTGACTCTGCGCTGGGAAGATGCTTCCCAGCATTTCAATGTGTCGCATGGCTTGTTAGCCTCTGGTGCAGTTAACCTCTTGACGGTTTAGCATTACTAATTCCTTTGGTAATTACAGCAATAACAATAATCTCGGGAAGCTTGTTGGGCTGCAGAGCGTGTGTATGCCGTGCTATTCCATGCAAATTCCCCTTGGGAAGTGTGGCAGTTAATGGGACCTGTCTGCATGGCTGGAATAGTGAGTGCTGGGCTGGTGGGCTGGCAAGGCACAGCGCTGTGATGGCACTGGCAGCAGAGCTGGTTGGTGGTAGCTCCTCTCATCCTGCCTGCTCCAACTGAGGGTACACTGCTGGACTTTTTCAGGGAAACTCCTGCCCCCGCCGAATCTCAGATTTCACTGAAAGTTGGGAATTTCAGCCTGAGCTGCAGGACTCGGTTTGAGCGGTAACATCAGAGGCGAGCTTGCTGCACTGCGTTATCTGACTCTCACATCAGCTTCCCCTAAAAAAAAAATCACAAAGAAATCACAAAGAAAAAATCTTCCACATTCTTTTCTTTCACCAAATGCATTTTAAATAAATTATAGGATTAAAAAATGTAAAAGTTTAATCGGCTCCCCCATTGTGCGTGAGTTCAAAAGGAACATTTATCAGGCGCGAGGTTGGGCCGCAGTTCGTCTGTCTGCTGGAAGATTTTTAATTCGCTCAACTGGAAAAGATGAGAAGAGTTGATTAGATGGGAACTGTAGTTTATTCCCAGCTGTCAGCAGTTCCAGCACCCTCAGGGAGTCTGGAACCTTGGGGCAGCCACAGCAGTCCTGTCCCCTCTGGGACTGGTTTGGGGTGCCCCTCACCAGACCTGAATGTGTTTGTGGTCATGGCTGCTGGTGTGGCTCCTTGCTCTCCATGAATCCTTCCCTGTCCAAGAAGCTGGGTGAAGAAGCCTGTCACATCAGGGACGTTCCAGGGAGAAGCAGCGTCCTGGTTCGAAGCATTCCAGGGCAGGGATCGGGCTCCCTTCCGGATTGCTCAGCTGCCTCCCAACACATCTGGATTCTGCCACCACTGTGTGCTGAAGCAGCAGCCCTCCAAAAGCCTCTGGTGTCTTCGGCCCCTCAGAAAAAGGATGCAGTGCACGAAGCCAAATCCACTTTATTAGAGTTATTGAGGAAGTGAAATCCTTTTCCATAAGCAGTTCTGTATCATTAACAGCAAAACAAGCAACTGCTGACAGCCAGGCTGCTCTGGAGAGCAAGCCCACATCCATCCTGGAAACTGGGACATGCCAGCATGGTGATGTCCTCTTTTATCTCCTTTTTCCTCTCCTACCAGTCCATTGAGGACTCTGTGAACGCTGACAGCAGCAGCAGGCGGCTGTGGAAGAGTTAAGGGTCTGTGTTTTCCACCACCACTCTTCCTTCTCAGGGAAGACAAATGATTCATTATATTCCCCATCATTTTCACTGATGCCTGGCTGCCTCCCATTGAGATGTTGGGTCTGCGCCACGCAAGTCATTAGCGTGATCCCCAAGAAGAGACGTGGAGGGCCGTGTTCCCTATTTGTCTGTGGTGGCTCCTGCCAGGGGCAAACCAGCGTGATCAGTTCTAGTTTTCCTTCAGATATTCACAAAAATGCCAACACACAGGGATGTGGCATGAGCATTTCACAGCGACGTCCAGCTTTTCCTGGGCAAAGCAGAGGAAACTGTGGCTGCGAGAGGTTTTGCAAGTGGGTGGATGGGGAAGCTGCCCCTGTCTGCAGGCACGACAGGGGCAGTCACAGCCACCCGCTGCCCACACTGAGAGTGTGATGTGGGCACTGCCAGCTTCCAGCTTCCCTGAAGGTAAACATCCAACTCATCTTCTCCTGGGCAGTATTTGCCTCTCAGATCCATGGATGTTAGTATTCACCTTAGCCTGAGTCAGGCAGCTGCAGGCAGGGGGGTGCAAACTGCATCCCAGCTGTTGGAGACGTCATGCTCCCCACAGCAAGAGGCAGACAGGGATCTGTCAGGAACCATGGTCCGAGAGCTGGTGGCAGAGCTTTTTGCTAAAATTGCTCTGTTTTCACTCACCAGGGCGACCCACTGCTGAACTGTGCATAGGACTGTGAGTAGGACTGTGAGTAGGACTGTGAGTAGGACTCACAGGTTGGAGGATGAGAGTGATATTTGTAATGAAGCCTGTACCCAAATCCAGAAGTTTTACAGATGACACAAGGAAGCTTGATTTTGGACCCAAGTCAGACGAGATCATCCAGATTCATGGAAGCTGTGAGAGTCTCCAGCACTGACGGGATCAGCAAGGAGCCACTGTGCTGAGTGAGGTCTGGGTGAGAACCGTGGGATGATGATGGTGCCAAGCAGACAGAGGGCTGATGTCCACGAAGATCCAAGACCCCAGTGCAGATCCTACAAGCCCATGTGCTCCCCAGCACATTCTGGAGCCCAGCCCTGCCTGGATGGAACACGTTTCTGTCTGGGAGAGGCACGGCATTAACACGGAGTATCAACAGGACCTGCGAATACATTAAGAGCGATGTGTATTTTAGCTTCTCACCACAGGGGTGTTATTCCTGATACTGTGTTATTCCTGCTATTGTGTTATTCCTGTTAATATTTTTAACAATCCTCTCCTGCTCAGGGGCACTGGGGCTTGAAGGGAAGTGAAAATGGCTTGGCTGAAGGCACTGGGCAGAGAAGTGGAGGTGGCTGGGGCTGCTGGGTCAGAGAGGGAGAAATTAGTTATGGAAATTAGGGATATTCTGCCTTTGGCACTGGTGATGACCCTGGTATCAGCTGGGACAGCAGCCCCTCAGCAGGCCCTGGAGCATTTCATTGAAAGCAGTGCTAGCTGCAAGCGCCAGGGAGGAGCCGGCTCCCTGCATGGCACTCACTGGTTTATTTTGATAGGCAGGAGCCATTCCTGTTCACAGCCGTTTAATGTAATGTGGGAATTGGTAATTTGGGATTGTGGCTGAAATCACTTTTGAATACATAAAACATAAATACAGCAAAAGCGGCGAAATGAGCCATAACTCTCCCTAATGGAGCTCTGGCCTCTCTGCTTTCCATGGCACAGGGAAAAATAGTCCCACTATTTTCGACCATTAATTCTGTCTCGGCCTGAGCCATGCTGCTCCTGGTTTCCCCAGCACTTTTTACAAAAAAGTGAGGCTATTTATTAGCAGCAACGAGGCTGCACAGAAAAAGGTGTTGAGATAGTTTCTATAGTAACTCCCTGTGAAAACATTTGGTGCTCAACCGTCCGAAGCTGTTCTGCTGCCCCGACTGCCGGGCGAGCGGAGCAGCCCCAGCTCAGGTCCGACCATGGAGCCCCGCGCTCCCCTTTCTTCATCCCTCACAGGACCCATATGATGGGTTCTATGTAAGAGGATGCAGGAGCAGCAGCAGTGTCATTTTGGGGTTTATTTGGCAACATTTCCCTGAGAAATCCCACAGGAGGTGGGAACCTGCTGGCCTGATGCTGGGTTGCTCAGTGAGGGTACGTGTAGCAGCCCCACACACCAGGTGTCACCCAGCAGCTCTTCTCTCTCCCTGCCGTTTCTGCTTCTCATCTTCCTCAGCTGTAGGTCACATTTTCACTGGGCATTTAATCTGTACTCTCAACTCCCTCCTCAGAGCAGGAGAGGAGTAGGAGTGGAGTGGGATGGCCTAGTGCAGGCTCGTGAGCATCCTGAAGCTACCCAGGAGCTACAGCCACTCTGGATCAGAAAGAAGCACTCGGGACTCAGGCTGCTCTCTGCATCACAGCAGAATTTCCAGGAGTAATTTGATTTGGCCATTCAGTTATTTCCACAAATAACAGAAAACTCAATTGTTCACATTCGCCAGTTGGATGCCACAGGAACTAAGCACAAATTCTATTGTTCTTAAGCACAGTTCTACAAACGGTTTGTATTGAGTAACACAAACAGTATTACAGTAACTCCCCAGTGCTGCTCAATTCCTACATTCCAGCACACGGAGTGACCAGGCAGCCCTTTGGAGGGGAGGGTCTGAATACCCACATTTTCACACCACACAGCTCTGTGTGGGGACTGAATAAATTCCAGGAAAGCAAGGCAACCTGAGGATTAAGAGGAGACTAAATTTACTGAGGAAACAGTTACTCACTTGGCCCTATCTGGCAGCTGGACAAACAGGGCTCGGGAAAGGAGGATAAATCAGTCCCTACCCATCAGTGTGTGCTGGGGGAGCGGAGCATACTCCAGCCCATGCTCCGATTTGCCGGCATCTCCCATCCCCCGTGAAATCGTTATTAAAGCTGGCAAGCCATCATGAGAAATAAAGATTTATCGTGGCGTAATTTCCCAGGAGGGACAGAGATTAATGCTGAGGAGAGGGGAACCAGCAGCCGTTTTCTGTTTGGGTAGCGGATGAGCTTTTTGCTCCCTGGGGCTCTGTGCTCCTGCCGGGAGCTGGCAGCACTCCAGCCGGGGACGCAGCCTCAGGGCTCCATCCCAACCCCGCTGGCATCCAGCTCATCCTGGGGATACATCCCAGGACACCTCTGCCTTTTTCTTTCTATAATTTCTTAAATTTTCTTCTTTAATTGCACCCTTTCAAGCCATGCAGCCTATGCTGAGGGGCTCCCCATGCACCAGCAGGACCCCCGCGCTGCACACGGAGCACAGGGAGAGGAGGAACATGAGGAAAGCTGCTGAGAAGAGGGACAGGGTAGTGCTTTAGTGTCTTTTACAGAGAAAAATATTATCTGTGGACTGAAGAAACTGAGTCATACAGAGAGTCTCACAAAAGGCCCCTATTTTTGTTGCTGCTTTGCCTGGATGTGTCACGGGAGGAGGGAAGGGATACGGTAACGCACTTTTCAATTTTGGAGGCAAAATTTTCATCATTATCATTTCAATTAAAATTGCTCTTTGAAGCAGTTTGTCTTCAGGCTCAGCCACACGAATCTTTGCTTTCATGAACAGGGAAAACTTGAAAAATAAAAATGACCCTATTTTATCCAGCCCTGGTTTCAAGGACAGGGCTCATCCTGCACAGTGGCAGGATGGGATGGGATGCAGTGGGATGCAGAGAGTAGTGTTCAGGCTCTGGAAGCATCCCTGGCTTGCTCCAGTGCAGTGAATTCCTCCTGGAGCAAGGGCAATGCTGGCCCCAGCACGATGCTGAGTGAAATGCACACAGCCCCATCTCTTGCCACCTTATGGAGAGTTAAATGGAGCTGCTGATGCCCCTTTGGATTTGAGCAGTACCCAGTGTGTGATAGGTCAGCCATAAATTGATGGGAGCCCTGGAGGATGGCAGAAGGATGGGTCCTTGCTGCCAACACTCACCAGCCTCTGCTGGGATCCTGGGATGGGCCGTGAACACCTATGAGGCGGAGATTATGCAAGGCTTCCGTAAAAACAACTGATGTTCGACACTAATTTATGGATACACTGAATTATCTAATGCAAATGTGAGTAGGATTTACAAAGAGATATCAGAGAAGCACCTACAATCAAGTCAATCTTCTTTGCAGAAAAGCAGAAGACGGAAAAGGAGCCCAGTAATTTATGCATTTGCATGTCCCATTCCATCCTCAGGAACGTAGTTACCAGTTCCTGTGTCTGTCCTTCATAACTGCTCCCAATGTCATCTTTTTAATGAAAATTAAGTGCTTTGGTTGTACTCCACAGAAGCTGCGCGGACACGACTAATTGCAGCGCTGGGAGATGGCAACCTCATTTGAAAGGAAGCAAGTCCTGGGAGGATTCAGCTCGGACTCTTCCAAACAACAGACACCATGGACTTAGAAGGCCTAAAAATATTTCCCCTGCATCTGCGTGAGCCATTTCATTTCCTCTTCATTTTCTCTAATTTTCTTTGTCTTCAGCTTTAACTGATTCGATGCATCCTAATTACGAGCACATCTGCCCGCTCCTGTGGCATTCCGGCTGACCTGTGCTGGCATCTGGGCTGGTGAAGGGATACAGAAGGGATGGACAGCAGGACTTGATCTCCAAGGACCTGTGGACACCCCTCTGGTCCCAGATGCTGTCCAGACATCCCTGAGGAGAACTTTCTGCATGCCAACTCTCCTGTGCTGTACTCCTGTGCTGGGATGCCCAACTATTTTCCCACAACTACAGTCGGTTTCCCAGGAGCAGGTGCGGTCAGGATTGCACTGTCCCAGCTGGTCCTTGGGTCCTGTGAATAGGACTGGGGCTTGCTTTTTCAGGTTAGCCATTGCTTCAGAAAATCCTGCATAAATCCAGCACTCGGAAGTCGTTTGTTCTGCTGCTAAATTATGACAGTGTTTTTCATCCTGGTCTTAAAGAAAATCCATCCTCACATTTGAGGGCTAAAAGCAAATCCCTGGCAAGATTAGGTTAGCCTAGAAAAACTCAGCCCACAAGCAATTACCCAGCGCTTCCGAGGTGTTTTGTCTCCTGCATAAGGAAATCAAAATCCCCAACCAACGATTCGTGGGAAGAAGTGGCTCCGATACGAGAACAAGATGCGTGTTGTGTCCTTCCTTTAATCAAGTTAATGGTCATCATTTTACATGCCAATGTCTCCTCCGTGGTCCATCAGCTGTGCAGCTGCAGCCGCCTGCAATCCGCCGTGTTTTACCTAAGAGACCCAATTACTGCTCGGCTCGGCGCGGGCTGACGCGGAGCATTGCAGAGCAGCCCCTGCCGGCCCCGCGGCCGCACCAGAGCTTCCTCTGGCCTCGCCTGGGCCAGGAGAACCATCCCGAGGGTTTGGGTAGAAAAACAAGGAGCAGAACAGCAGAACAGCTTGTGTTCTGGTTGCCTGGGTTACCCAGGAAGGCTTGGGAATGGCAGGAGGCTGTGGGGCACTGGAGTGCCCTGACCGAGGGGCCAAGCTCACTGTCTGAGGGGTTCTCCCAAAAGCCAGAGGCCGTGCCACTGGCAGCCTGGCCTCGAGCCCCCTGGATCACTGCCATTCTCATTGCCATCTAGTGGCATTCACTCACAGATGCTTTTATACTTATTTTTTCACCCAATCCACAATAGTTGATAATAAAACAACCAGACCCAAATGTTCCGTGTTTTTCCTCATAATCTTTGCGCTTGATGGAGGGCCCTGGGGTGCCCGTGCTGAAAGGTGCAAAGCAGAGGTGGGCAGTAACCCAAGGGATGCACCAGTTGTCTGTATTTGTTACCAGGGGGTCACTTCCACCTTCACCAAGGGGAGAGGCACCCACCCTCCCACGCGGGTAGCCTGCAGCAGAATCCATTGCTGGCTGCAGCATCCTCCAGACAGCCTCTCCGGCAGGACGAGGGGCAGAAGGAGGGGCCGTGCCCCGGAAAGCCCAATCCCATCAGGAATGGATGGATGCAGCACCCTGAAGGCTGCTCGCAATCTCCAAGGGCTGAGAGATAAGGGGGCTGTCAGGGAAAAGCCGGGCCAGAGAGATAAGAGAGCTTATTCCGTTCAATTATTGGGCAGATAAGGAAGCACAGGCAAGCCCGGCTCTCCTGATTCATCCCAGCCAGCCTCAGAGCGCCGGTCCCTTCCCCATGAGCCGTCCCCAGGCGGCTGCGGCGGCACTGCCCAAGGGCTGGGAATGCCCGCTGCAGGCAGGGCCGGCTGCCCCACTCAGCCCCTCCGGAGGTGGTACAAGCTCAGGACTGCTCAGACTCGTATTTCCTTTGAAATATGGCCCTGGCATTTCTCACAACCTTTGCACAAAGGTTAAGAGGGAGCGTGATGAGATTTGGTTGATGACAAGGAGTTGGGGTGTGCTGTCGGCAGGGGTGATGGAGCACTCCCTGGGGAAGCAGTGGCTTGCCTGTGGTTTGGAGGGCTGGTGAAGAGACACAGAGGAGGAGTGTGGAGCCCCCTGCACACTCCTCTCCCAGGAGGGCTGCGGGCAGGAGTCTGCAGCCCCCTGTGCCATTCAGAGGGTGCTCGGAGAGCCATGCATCCAAACAAGGATGGAATGGGTGGCCAGGGTGTGGGGACCAGCACAGGAGAAGTGCAGGATTCAAGGGGGAAAGTGGTGCTGGGAAAGACCACTCATGCAGGGAAGCAGCACCAGTCTTTGGGGACAAACACCAGTCCCTGACGCCTTCCTCAGTGAGGGGACCAAGGTCTGCTGGAACACCCCTTACCTCCGAGGGTGGGCAGGGATGGGCCAGTACCAAGGAAGGAGCAGCACGTAGGAAATGGCCTCTGTCTGTGGTTTCACCTGGGTGCCTCTAATTTACTTGCACAATTAATTGGAACCGTAAATCTGCAGCTGCAGTTACCTTGCACGCAGGACTGGAGATGGGTATTGAAGTTTTTCCTGTCTCCCTGGCTGGTGGCCATCACTGGTCCTGGTGCATGCAGGCAAGGACACAGGCAGACCCTGTCCCTGTCTTGGCTCTTCCTCCCCAGCTGGTGGCTGGTCAAGCTCATTCCTTGTGGCACCTTCCCTGTGGCACAAGGAGCCAACCACACGCAGATCCCGAAACGGATCCTGTGCTCCCTGGCGTTGTCCTCCCTGCAATGGGATGAGTGGTGAGATGGTGATGCAGATTGCAGAAGGTGCCTGTTCAGTATCCCTAGTCCAGGGCTTGGATGAAATTCCTGCCTGGGAAAAGGTCTCAGTCAGCTCTGCCTCACTGTCGGCTGCAGGAGTGGCAGCAAATGCACCCTGAACTCCCCGAAGTGTGGCTGGGCTGACGGGGAGGCAGAGCTGTGGCTGGGCTGGGACAGCTCCGTGCTTTGGGGAAACTTCCTCAGATTTTTAATTATCACAGGCAATTAAGACTTTCAATCTGCCAGGCTCCAGCTGCCACAGCTGGCGCAGCTCCAGCGGCACCGCTGTCCTCTCCGAAGGCACTGTGGGGATGCTGGGCACGGGTGAGGAGCTCCAGGACAGGGGCTTGTCACCAAAGCCAGTGGCAGAACCACGGTCGTGCTGCCCATGGGGGCACGTCAGCAGCACTCAGAGCTGGGCAAGCAGCTGGGGGCTGCTGTGATTCTCCAAAGAGCTGCTGGGACACCTCCAAGAAGAGTACCTGGAAAATGCCGACGATGCAGTGAAAAGTCAAGGGTTTTCCAGAAGGCAGATGAATGAGGAGGAAAACCCAGAGCTGCATTAAAAACATCTCAAGGTACAGAGGTGAGAGAGGTGGCTGGGAAATGAGAGCCTGGCTGAGGAGAGTGGGTACAAAGGAGAGGAGGATGGAGGGGGATCAGTCAGCCAGGTGAGGATGGATAAACAATCTGCCACAGCCCCCAGGGAACTCCCTGGGGACCATGAGGCTCTGGCTGTCCCACAAAGCCATCTGGAGAGCCCCGGAGAAGACATGGGAGCACAGAACCAAGCTCTTAATACACAGAAACATCACTAAGTACTCCGGGTCCCACTGCGGCAGCTTTTCTCTTTGCATGGTGGAAATTTATTCCACAGCTGATACAGGGAAAGCCGATGCAGCCATGACACGCTCGCAGGGTTACGTCTCCCCACGGCTGCCTTCTGCCTTATCACAAATAAATATTGCTGCAGAACATGGGGGCTCGACCCCATCTGGTGTCCCACGATGTAATTAGTGAGCACAGATCAACCGGAGCCTGAAAGATGAGATAGAGAAACCGGAGGATCTCACCCAACGAAACAGAAAACGCGGAGCCTCACCCAATGAACAAGCTCTCTCTAAATATAACCAGGGCTGCAAAATTGTGTCAGGGAATAATTCATACGCAGAAATAGCTCTAAAACTAAGTGGAAGCGTGAGAGCTGAATAGAGCAAACCCCAAGGAGCCGTAAGGAAGCGGCACAAATTCGGCGGAAGTGTGGAAGCAATCCAGGAGCTTCCATGATTCTAATCCAGGGTTAGAAGTATCCTGAGACAGTTCCTGTATGCCCAACTTCCCTTTCTCCCCCTGGGCTCCTCGTGCCAGCAGCACAGAGGTGATTAATTCCCACAGCTCCTGACACCGGCTTGTGCCAGCACCAGCACCCTCAGCACTTCGGTGTTATTCTGGACACTTAATTTAATATGGTGAGATTGGATTTGATTAAAAGCTATTGATCGGGAGGACAGGGGCGGGTAAAATTGTGGCCATTTGTCAGTGGCCAGGCAATGAAATCTCTGGGCTAATAAATCAGGGCTGGCTCTATTGGTGCACAGCGATTGCAGTGCAGGACGTGGTCAGGCTCCTTCCCCTGGCACCAGGGATGGACTAATCCCATTAAAAATTATGAATGTTTCCAACATGGAGTTGCCTCTGGGGAAGAGCCGTGGAGCCGGAGGGTGAGTGCTGAGATACCCAAGGCCAGGGGTGGTGTACCCTGTGCTCCCCACTCCTGGATGCCCAGTGCACGGCAGCGATTTTGGAGGCCAGCACAGCCCGTCTTCATGGAAGCTCCTTGCCCAAAGTGCTTTTTCCTTCTCTTGGACAAGAGGCTTTGCTCCAATACACTGCCTCTGGAAATGGCTGGGATGGAGGGAGCCACTGCACCTCCCATAAAGTGCTCCAGCATCTCCCAAGCATCTCCACAAGCTGCTCCCAGCGTGCAGGGCTGGAGCACCCACCAGATGTGGCTGTGGCTGCCACTTTCATTTAGAGGCACTGTCCATGGGCAGCTCCTTCAGCAGCTGTGACACGCAGGAAAATTACGGAATGACGCTCGCCAGCTCTTTAGCAGCGTATTGACACAACGGGGACTGGAACGATGAGATGTGAGACTTGTGATGCATCCGTATTATTCCCAGCACGCTATCACAGCTCCCAGAATGGGGATGTCAAATGGCTTCCTCCGAGCATTTTGTATGTCTTTAAAAATGAAATGGGCTGTGCTGATGCCTTCAGATGTCTAATGGGTGATGCGAGTGTAAAAGTGCCACTTCATGCTTTGAGATGTCACTACAGTAAATCAATCCCATTTTCGCTGCTTTTATAAGCTGCAAATATTTTCTCAGGGCTGCTGAGGAGGGAGGGATCCAGGAGCCAGGAGCTGTCGGCAAAGACGAGCATGGCCAGGTCAGCCTCATGGTCCAGCTTGGCTCATTCCTTATCCCACGAAGGATGTGTGAGGGGCAGTGGCTGTTGCCTGCGCTGCTCAGCATCCTGGGGGCTCAGGAGACATCCCAGCACCATTATCTCCTGCCTCTGCCTGGGCTTTTGCACCACCCAGTGAGACCTCCCTCCGTGTATCTCTTCTAAGTCCCTTGTAATAGCTGACATGGAGCCAGGGGAAGCTTGACAGGTCGGCGCAGTATTAAAAATGATCTACGATAATAAAAGGGGAGGAAAAGAGGCCTCTGCCTCACAAGGAGTCACCTCTGAAGGCGTGGAAGATTAGCAGCACTGCTGCATCGCACATGCGCTCTTGGGTTTGGGGAGAAAAACTCTGTACTTGGGATTCCTCTGTGCAGGTGTTCGGTGCTGTCAGGAGCTGCCAGGACCTGGCACCTGGTGAGCTGAGCAGCAGGATGGTGATGCACTCAGGGTCCCTGAGTGCCAACCTGAGCGCTGGAGCTGTGGGACTCCTGAGGTCCCAGGAGCCGAGTGCAAGGGTTGAGGGAATGGGGAACCCACTGCTGGAAGAGCTCAAGGAGAGCACCAGGTGGCTCTGCCAAGGGGGCAGCTGCAGAGGAGGCCAATGGCCTGGTCTGGAGCTGAGGGGTGCAGGAGGATCCCCCACTCCTCAACTCCTCAAGGGCTGCACCCGTGGCTGCTCTGCGGTGATTTACACACCTCGGTGACTAATGCAGTCGTAATCAAAATGGACCATAATCATTACGGCAGCAAAGCGATCCTCGCGTTCTCCTATTTACTAATTTTCAGCTTCTCCTTGTGACCTTTGCTTCAAAATGTTTCAATATAAATAATGCACTTCTGTGAATATATTCTTCTGATTATTTCCCAAAGCTCTGATTCTCCATGTGCGACGGTCCCTGAAGTGGTAATTTGTTCTCCTTCCTGGTAATTGCAATTTTAGAAATAGCTTTTCCAAATGCTCCCAGCCTGAGATCTTTTTTGATATCTTTCCTTCGTTTTCCCCTCTGTAATAAAGCTGCTTCCTGGAATGGGGAGCAGGTCTAGGTCAGGGGGTGCCCCAGGGCAGTGGGGACTCTGCAGGTGCCTCTTACCACTGATCAAGAGGTTTGTGTTGCCCCAGGAGACTCTGTCTTTCCATTAGGCCCCTCCTAATCTATTAGGGCATTAGTTAGGCGTCCATTTATAATCTCAGATTAACTCTTATTAATTCCAGTTGAAACTCGAATTTGGTTGCTGGGGGATGGGGCTGCTCAGACAGAAAGGAGCCTGGCAGGAGAGATGGCAGTGGGAGAGCTGAGCAGGGACCTGCCTTTCCAGCAGCTCATCCCTGAGGCACCCGTTCCAGACACACATCATTCTGGGAGTTAATCAAATGCTCATTTCCATACAGCAAAGGGATTTGGACTCTGGATCCTGGCAGAGTGGGGCAAGAGGGGAGTGGGACCCCACAGGTGGCCTCATGCCCAGGGGCCACCCCCCACCAGAAGGCAGCTCCCCAGTTTGGGCACATTGCCTGCAGATGAAGCACTTGCAGCAGCAAAGGCCTTCCCTTTTGGAAGGACGGAGGGCTCTGGCATGGGCTCCTTCTCCCAAGGGAGATGCCACGGCATGGCCAGCTCTCCTTTCAGCAAAGCCACAGCCCCCAGCTCTAACCTGGAGCAGCCAGCTCAGAGAAATTGTTCGTGATGAATTTAAGCTGAAGGTTAAGAGCCAACATAAGCTAGAAAGTCAATGACTAATCTATTAAGCTCCCCAGTAACTTAATTTACATGTTTTTAATGATTACTTCCTACCTGGGCACTCTGAAAACTAATTGGACTTGAATCGTTAAGTGCATTCAGAGGTGGACTCAAATTAATAAGCACCACTCATGTCTGCTTTCAGATGCAGGAGAGAATCAGGGCTGGCTCTGGGGGCTGCCAGACGCCTCATCGCCATGCGGCCACGGCTGCACTCCTGGGCCGGGGGAATCCGCTCTCCAAATAACCAGCTCTGCTGCACCCACTGCCATTTAGGAATTAAAATCCCAATTAAGGGCTTGATGCTCTTCTTGGAAACTGAGGTTTTTTTCATCCGTTGAAAGAAAAAAACCTCCTTCAGGTTTCAAATGGGGCCCGGGCCAAGCATTGCTTCCAGTTAGTCAGTGGTGTTCTCGGCACTGAGGGGCCAGTGAGGCTGGCTCGGTGGTTTCTCTGCTGCTGGGTCATGAGCTGAATTCTCTCCTTCTTCTTCTCCTCTTCAGCAGCTCAGCTGCAGATTTCATCAACGCTGGTCCCAGTCTCAGTGCTCCCTCACAGAAAACAGGGATCTCAGCCTCAGCAGGCGAGCGGGACTGCAGCCACACCAGCATCCAGCTCCTCTCTCCACCACTGTGCATTCCCAGAGGACAGAGGTGGGGCCAGGAGGCAGAGGAGACCCGGGCTCAGCAAGGGGTGCCCCCAGGAACAGGGTTGTTACGACACCCCTTCATGCTGAATGTGCCCGAGATGTCCACAAGAGAAACAGCTGAGATGTTCCTGCACAGGCAAGGGAAGCTCCTGCTCTGGGGGGAGCAGCCTGGCCAGAAGGGAGGGAGTGTGGCTGGAATAAAAAGCACCTATTTAAGAGATAACCTGAAAGCCCTTTTAATATAATTTAGTGGCAAAAGGCAAAATGAAGCTTCGAGAAGTGGTGCTGGTTCCCTACTTAAGGCAAGGATGAACACACCTTGGATCGGTCCCCAAAAGGGAAAAAGATACCATCGTGGCATTTATTTCCCTGAAAAGCCCAGCACCCTTGATGGCACTGTGGGATACAGAATGAATTCACCCAGCAGCAGATGTGAAGGGCTCTTTTTGGGCAAAGAGGAGCTGCAGTCGTGGGGGACTTGTCCCTATGGAATGGCTGGGAGCTGGAGCGAGCTCTGCCACCACCACAGTTTGTGGCATCCAGTGCTGTCACCTCTTGCTCCAGCAAGGGAATGACTGCACCAAAGCATCAGAATGAAACCAAGAATTTCACAGTTTGCCATCAGCTAATAGCTGAGCAAACAGAACACAGCGCTGGTACTGGGGAAGATGCTTCCCCCTAAAGAACAGTTCTTTTAATGAGGCTCATCATAATGCTCATTAATTTGTGTACATCTGGATGTTCAGGTTGGCAAATGCGGAGGCAAATAGCTTTGCATTGTGTTGAGTCACACACACAATCGCTTCACTACTCCTTCTCAGCCTCATGTGGGTCAAGGAGTATTTGCTTTACTGAGAAAAAACTGTTTCTTGGAAAATGTCCCACAGCTGGCAGATCCCGGGGATTCCTGACTGTGCACTGGGCTGGGCAGAGGCAGAGCTGTGGGGTCCTGCACCCCTCACTGCTGGCTCCCCTCCCCACTTACCCCACTGAGCACATCCCAGTATTCCCTTCCTGAGCAGGGATCTTTGCAGCTCAGCTCTGTGCAGCGGGAACGCAGCTCTTCCCCCTCTGTAGGGGCTGTCCTTTCCATCTGTGCCACAGGCAGGGCCTTTGGCCGTGCTCCTGGGGGACACCCTGGCCATGCCCCCACCATGCTGTACCTCCCTGGGCCCCGGGTGCTCGGGGAAAGTGGATTCAGGGTGGATCCTGGCACGGAAAGCGGGGAGAAGCCTCACTCCAACCTGCCGGGCTCTCCAACACAAACAGCGGCTCTGCCGGAGACAGCCGGGTTCCCTCGCTGTCCCCGGGGACTGAGCGTTTCATCCTGGGCTTTTTCATTAGTGTTCGATGCTGGAGTTGCACAGATGCTGCCTGCTCCCCCTCAATGGCAAGGAAATTATGCACCTGGGCCAGCAGCCAGGATGCCGAGGATTTATGCTTTTCAAGGTCTTTTATTAACTTGGCAACATATGGCTCTATCCTCAGAGCATCTCCTCCACCTCCTCCTCCTCCTCCCCCTCCTCCTCCTTCTCCTCCTCTTCCTGCTCTTCCTTCTCCTCCCCAGAATGCTGGGGCTGGACTGGGGCTCTCCCTGGCTCCCTGTGCCCTTCATGCTGGATGTGTTCATCCTTGGGGAAACAGACCCTTAAGGGTGGGTGGGACGGTAACAAAATGACATTAAAACAACATTTTGACTGTAGAAGTATTGCCTCAGCAATTTTTACATTATTAAAAGTATATTTCAATTCCTTTCTCTTTCGCTGATGCAAAATCAGTCTTTAAAAGTGCCACTAGGGAATATTTAGGACACTGAAAGCTGTTTTCTTTTCAGCGTGTACCTGGATTTGAGTAGAGACCCTCCAGAGCCAGGACTGCCGGATGCTACAGTCACTGTGTGCATATGGCCGGCACTCGGAAAGGGCTCCCCTTTCCTGAATTGATTTCTGTCTTTAAGATTCAGGCTGCAGCTGCCTTCTCCCCGACAGCAGCTTTGCATCTAGTGAAACACAGGGATGCTCTTGGAAATGCACCGTGGAGGCAGTGGGGCCACGGGCAAGGAGAACCGTCCTCGCCTCTAAAGCTTTGGGTAACTCCAGGAGCAAACCCAAGGGCTGAATTTGTGCAGGTGGAGGAGCAGGAGGGAGAACTGCCAGGGAAAGACCTCGCCAGGGGTTTCCATGCATGATACATGCATGTATGAGGAATGTCTAATGGTGCTGAACTTCAAGTGGCTGGAAGAATGTCCTACTGCTGCCTGGCTACAGCCGCGTCTCTTCGCTCTCCTGGCTAAAACATGGCTGGGCTGCATCCAGCTAAATCTCTTCTTGCCTGAGGACAAGCCCAAACACCAGCAGCAATGCCAATCCTGCTGGTGGGTGAACTGGCACCCGCCAGGGCGGCATCCATCCCACGACATCCAGGGCGTTCTAGTGACAGGGCTGGAAATGCCATCGGGAATGGAGGGGAGGTCAGGAGTTGCCATTTACACGTTCATGAATGTGCCAAGTGCTGCAAAATGCGGCACAGTCCAACGTGGCATGGTCTGGTCTGCTTCATCTCACTGAGCCACCAGATCTTCCCTGCTCTCTGGAGAGCAGGCTCAGCTTTTTCCTTTGAACACCTGCACATTTTCTCACCACCCTTTCCCGAAGCCACAGCCTTGTGCACTCAGACCTGCAGGATGAGTACGTTTGCCCGCGTGCCTCAAAGTGCGGAGCGTGAGGCTACAGTGGCATTCGAGTAGCGTCGAGTGCTTTCAAGAAGATTACACTCGCTGAAGTAGTAATTAATGTTTGTTTTATTATGTTCTGGGGAATGATCGTCCAACAAGATAATTCAAATAAAGCCGAGCATGTTCCGAGTGAACGCTGCTTAAAGGCTGATTCATTGCAAACTGGCCCATGCAAAGGACCAATAATTAAGAGAAAAGGCATACTCGCCATTTATCTGCCTTTTATGTAATTAAAATGATGGAAATTATGGCTTAATGAGTGGAAATTGGATGTGCTCTTGAGAGTTTTGCGTGTCTTGTTTTCCTACAAGCGTCAGTCTCCAACCGCGTCCCTCCAGCCGTGTCCCCAGCCTGGGGGCACAGCAGAATTGCCAAGGGCCACTTGGGGACAGAAAGCTGGCGATGATGGTGCTGACAGAGCTTCCACCTGCTGCTCCTGAGGGTCTGCACCCCTCTGGGTCAGGGAATGAGGGCTGGGAGAGAGGCTTCTCATGCCAGACCATAGCCAAAACCTCAGCGTGAGCTCTGCTTCCCATGATTAACTCCTTCCTAATGCATCATTAAATTACATACAGTGAAATCACTGTGTCACATTATATGGTAAATAAACCTGACGAAGGCAGCACATCCAGCAGCCTGAAAACCGCCTGGTTTTATCCCGCAGCTGAGAGGTACAACGGGGAAAGGCTGCTCTGCCTGGATGGTGGGAGCTGCCGGTGACACTGCCAGCAGAGCCCTGGTGGCTCCACGTCACAGCCCGAGGCTCCGCAAGCTGGTACGGCGCGGCGTGTCGGATAAATGATGAGAAGAAAATTGTCCTCCATCTGTTGAAATAAATTCCACCACGTTTGCTTCTCTCATTAGCTGTACAGGGGCGGAACGTGGTATTAAGCCGACGGACTCAGAGCGGGGTAATCGAGGTGCCAGCAGGTGCCAGCACGGCCACCCCGTGAGGACTCCCACGCTGGCAGTGCCTAGAGGATCCACGCACGCCGGCTCCCACGCCGGGGGGTGGCTTCCCACTTCAGCTCCTCGAGGGAGCATCTTCCACAAGATGGAGCCTGTGGGCAAACGATGCGCGGCCGGGAGGACGCTGGACAGCGAGCGGCTGTCTGTCCGTCCGGCCGCCCCGACACACAGGGGTTTGTCCGTCCATCTGTCACCCAGGTGAGCGATGCAGAGTGGTCTGTCTGTCCATCTGTCCATCTCTCATGTGGTGGCCTGAGAGCGATACAGAGCAGTCTGTCTGTCTATCTGTCCATCTGTCTGTCTCCCATGCGGTGCCAGGCAGTGATGGAGAGAGGGGCCCGGGCAGCCCTAAGGCCAGGGATGCCATCGCAGGGTAAGTCAGTGTCAGGCATGGCGACTTCTGCCTGCACTCAGAAGGCACAGAAAGCTGCCCCACAGGAATTTTGGGCTTCCCATCCCTCCCGTGGGATGCTGAAGCTGCCTCAGTTTCCCTCTCACCCCACGGGCTGTGGCTGATGCAGGGGCTCCGGTTTCGGGTGAGTTCACCTTTCTGTATCAACATCTTGCCACTTTGCCTGTTAATCCTGAGAGGGAACTGCAAACCCAAGATGGATTAAAATAAATGCCAGAGCCCAAGGAGAAATGTCAGCAGCTGGCAGGGGGAGGCAGGAGTGGGGGGCTGGGTGCCCCAGGGAGGGCTCCCGCATCCCAGCTCACCTTTGCAAAGGAAACTTCTCCCGGCACATGCTGAGCTGGAGAGACCTGGGAGAAAGGCTGGTGCTTGCTTGAGGGGGTTCCCAGCCACCCCTCCCATTCCTGGGCTCTCTCCTGCCTTCCCCTCTTGCTGGGAAACCTGAGGCAGAGGGGGGCAGCTCCACTCAGCTCTGCTCTCCATGCCATTTCCACATTATGCTAATGCACAGCTGTTGAATCCTCCTTCCCAGCGTGAATTCCAGCAGGTCCTTCCTCCTAAGTGGGGATTACTTCCATTTGCTGTTTTATTTTTTAATTATCCAGCGCTTAGGAAAGTATCTCAGTGCATGGGCTGTGGCAGCCCAGTGATGCTTGGCACAGGCAGGGCCCCGTGGTGGGTAATGCCAGGGACCTTTTGTCGATGCCAAGGACTTTTTGGGGAGATGCTGAGGCCTGAGGAGCTGGTGAAGCTGGCTGGAGCATGAGGCAGCTCCGGGTGGGTGAGGGGGCAGTGGCGCTAGGGGACAGCAGCAGTTCATTAATGCCAATAGAAATGGAAAGAGGATTTGGAGAATGAGAAGGGACAGATCAGCAGTGACAGGGAATACGGAAACAGCCGACTTTTGTCAGCCTGAGGAAATCAGTACAGAGTTACTGGAGATGCAGAGAAGACGGCTGTGATACGGGACATTGGGGACACCCAGGCTGGGCACAGCAGTGCCAGCACCACACCAGGGCTGAGGACACCCAGACCTGCTCTCCTGCCCGTCATCCCTGAAATCAACATGACCACACATACTAAAATGGCAATAAATTTCAGGGATTATGTCTCTCTGCTGTTCTTTGGAGAGGTCTTTGGTTGGATTTGAGGAGAATTCTTATTTGAACAATAGGTCAGATGTGAATTCACCTTGCTGCAGACACAGGAGCTCCAGTATGGGAGGCTTTTAGCCCTCTTGCAGAAAGAGAAAAGGAAGAAAATCCTTGCTGTCTAATTACGCCGGTTACAGGCAATCAGCCTCGCAGCCGTATTCCGATGACTTTTATTTGACACTGATTGATCACACTTTAATTGCCACCCAGGGCACGAGGAAAAACCCTTGTGAGAGGAGAAGTTTTGGAGAGTGACAGTGAGCACAGGGACAGCTGCTGCGGGTCACAGCCAGCGCCTACCCCTGCGCTTGGGAATCGCCTTCGCAGAGCTTGGCTGGGAGCTGGGAATGTTCTGAAGGGAGCGGATCTCTGCCTGATCTGTGCCTGGCTCTGTGTCACAGTGCCTGCGGACAACAACTGCAGGCAACAACCCACTGGGAATGGAGCTTCCAAGGGGGAGAGGAGCAGCCAAACACACCTTTGAACATGTTCCAGTATCTTTTACCGCACTGTAGTGCTCCTCCAGCTGATAGCGGAGCAGCTCTCACACTGAGAAGCGTGATGCCACTGATAAAAACCGATCAGGATTTTTAAGATAGAAAAATGCATCAATTCTGAATGCAGACGCTGGATTTATCGCTGCAGAGGAGTATCATACTCACAACCTGACCAGCCCATGCCTGCTCCCAGCACCTGCAGAGCTCAGCGGGGCCACAGCACCACTTCACGGGTCTTCTCCACACTCCCCCCATGCCAGGCAGGAAAACCTCCCACTGCAAAAGGAACGGAGAAGTGTGATGAGAAATTCTTATGTTCTTATGGTAATGCTGGTCCTTGCACACAGGAACAATGCTGCAAACACTCGAGGACCTGCTTCAGAAACAGGCAGCTCAGCCCCCTGAGCCTTGGGAGAGGACTGCACATCTGAAGCTGTTTCCCACATGCTGGTGGGAGTGCTGAGGGTGATTTTCTCGTGTGGCTGCTGGCCGCTGGCAGGGCAGCACAGTGAAGGGCTGAGGGGCAGCCTGGGCACCCTGGTCTGGATGAGATGTGTGGGCAGCACCCAGGGGGAGCAGGGTATCCCAGTTTCATGGGATAAGCCTCCTGCAGGGAGGAGCTCAGCTGACACTAGAGCAGGTAGGCAAGAGCACGAGGATATCCCAATGTGAGCATGATAAAGGAAAATCCTCCCTCTCCCACAGCCAAAGCACCACATTTTCAGATCTGTGTCATTCAAATGACAAAAGGAGACAACCCTGGTGCCTTTCAGTAACTGTGCCTTTAAATCTGCATCCGTTATGCATTAAATATCTTTTAATGCAGCAATTGTTTGGGAACAAGTCCAAACACTTAAATATTGTGGTCGGAACATCACGGCTCAGACTCCTCGTGCCATGCTCCAGTGGAGGACTTGGAGCAGGCAACCGCTTCCTTCCATGGGAAGTGTCAGCAGGGTCAGGGCTGATGCATTGTAAATCAGCGCCTTGACGGAACAGCACCTTGTTTTACTCAGCCTGCTCTCGTCAGGTTGAAATTCATGTATAATTCTACCACTGGCTGCTGGGGAAGCGGCTCACTGGGTGATAACAACAACCCAAACACGAACAGCAAGCCAAACCATGGACTGGTGCTATGGAATCGCCACACTGGGAACCCAAGGATGAGGTGGAATAAGTTTTCTTTCTCTCCTGAACATGTGGTCAGCTGTGAGGTCTTACAAAACCCCCATGTTCAGTGCCTCAGCTTTGCCATCCCTGCACTGGCACAGGGCTCCTTGGTGGCACAGGTGTGTCGGTGCCAGCACTGCCCTGTCCCTTCCAAGCCTGGCTGTCCCTCCCTGTTCAGTGGCACAAGGTGATGTTTGAGGTGTGGCACCCAAGGGGTGCCACAGAACAGCCAAATGCCTGAAAAGCTCAGACCAGGCCATGATTATGAAACGAATACTCAGCATCAGCATCCAACAGTCAATATTCAGCATCTCACCGGGGTCTTGGGGCAGTCCTGGCTGGGGCTGCCCACGCAGCTGCGTTGGGATGAAGAGCCCTGGCAAAGCTAACCTAGAAAAGGGATAGAAAAAAAAGGGAAAATCTCAGCTTTGTATTTAACAAACAGCAGATGATACGGCTGTGTCTTGTTTGCTTGGAGCCAAGCGAAACCCTGCTGCTCTGGAGCAAAACGGCGAGTTATTGAGGTGAGAAAATGCGTGGGCTGGAAGCTGACCCGCGACATCCCTCCCCACCCGCCCACGGCTGGGTCTGGGCACCACAGGGACAGACCAGCTCTGTAACGAGCTCACCAGAGCCATTCCTCAGCCTTAGGCAAGGAAAAAAAGAGAGATGTAAAAAAAATATATCCAGAGTGAGAATTTAATTGTGAACTCTTGCTGGTGGAAGCGAAGCATAAACCAATAAATGGCAGAAATGTGTCTGATAAACTATGTGGGGTGAAGATGAGAAATGCGTTGGCTGCACGTGGGAGTGTGTGGGATGATGAAAGGCTTTGGAAGTACCTACAGCAGGAGGAAGGCTGTGGGGAGTAATAAACAGGGTGCTTAGCAAAGGTTTAGGGGAGCTTTAGGCTTCGGTCGTGGTGATGCTCTCGCCTTTCCCTGCGGAGGAGCAGAGCCCGGAGACACAGACTTTGCTTGCAGGGAAAACACAGCAAGAGGGATCTGAGGGCTCTGGAGGTATCCACAGAGGAGCCTTCGCTGATGCTGGCTGCAGGCATTGCCTGCCAGCCATGGGTGGGTTGTGCTTACTACAGGTCGGGCTGAGTCTCTGAAGCTCTGCTGCTGCCCTGGATCCACCTGGACCCCAGCAGGGACTCCAGCCCTGGCTCCAGGAGGGGAAGCTGCTGCAGCTCTGCACCCAGGGGACTGCACTCCAGCATCCCTGGTGGTGGTCTCACTCAGAGAATGAGACCCTATAACAACCAACCCACTTTAAAAGCAGTATCAAGTACTTCTGGTTATCTGCAGCTGGGAACACACCCAGCCTCAGATATTCCAGTCTATGTAATTGAATTATTTAGGGGCTGGCATGGCGTGATGAAATAGGCTTTCTTCCTATTTTTAGGTTTCCATCTACAGGGCTGGAAATTACAGCCATTAAAATGTTCTATTAGTAATGATATATAAAGGGGAAAAAACTGATCAGACTTTTCTAGTGCACATAGAGCATTAGGATATCATTAATTTTAATGATAGAGCCCAAAATTACAAAGCTATTACAGTCATACTTGAAGTTTCTGGAAAAAAAAAAGAGAGAATCAGTCTAAATTGTTGTTAATGAGTAAAAAAATATTTAAATCATATTTAACGGACCTTACAATTATGGCTGATGTCTCTGTGGGCTGATGATGGCTTAGGCTGGGGTTGTTCCATGGTGCTGACAAAACAAATGTCTGGCACAAGGCAGCAGTGAGGGGAGTCCAGGAGGATTTGCTGGAGTGTTCTGGAGGGGAACAGAGAGAGGCCACATTCCTTGAAGGGCTGCTTTTGGCCTTTTATTCCCCACTCCCAGCCCTTGTTACAGGATTCCTGCTGCCCTGGAGGAAGTTTCCAACTCCATCAGCTGCTGAGCAAAAAAAAAAAACGTAATTCCCAGCCCTGTGCACTCTGAAGTAGCAGCAATTAACAGCCCTTGGAGGGCTGGACATTTTTCATCTTGGTTTTCCTTTAAAAAATAAATGACTGAGGAACAAAGTCCTTTGGGAAAGTGGATGGGGGAAAAGAAGAAAGTTGGAAAGACGAACCCTCGAGAAGCTTCGTGCTTCCTGACCCACTGGTGTGAAGGGAAGGGATGCAGCACCCAGAAAGCAGCTGGGATTTCCCTGACCTGCAAGCCCAGGCAAGGGGACTGAGTGCTGCACGGATGGGAGCTGGATCCTGGATTTATTGAGACATGCTTGCAATAATTCAACAAGCATCCCCTGGCCTGGGAGCAGTGACACAGCCGAGTCTCTCTGGAGCAGGGCTGTGACCGAGGGACAATTTACTGCCTTGTCCTTGACAGCTCCGGTCATCTCTGTCACCAAACCCTTGACTTCCTCATGGAAGGAAGGAAAAGCTTTTTTTCCAGAGGAAAATCCCTCTCTGCTGAACCTCCCACAGCTCCTGTTTGCTGGCAGCTCTCCCAAAGCCCCGTGAAACACCTGAGCAGAGCACCTGCAAGAACTGCACAGGCTCATAATGCTCTGTGTGACATTAAGGCTATTTTCCAGGTTCCTGCTACTGGAGACACTGCAATAGAAGGGTCAAAAACTTTTCAAATTCATTAGGCCTCAAAATAGCTGCCTCGTTAAGCACTGCGGAGACGGCCGATAATGGGAGGCGAAGCAGAGCGCCCCGGAGATTGGATGTGCACACCAGGCTGATGAATGGCTTCTCTGTGGCTGTTCCAGAGCCGGCAAGGGGAAAAATGCCATCCCACGGATGAACAGGTCTGGAGTTTAGTACGACAACTCTGGAGCTGCCTCGGCTGGAATGAAACATCTCTGCCTTAGCCTTGAGGCAGCAATGTGACCTTCGGGAGAGGGGCTGCAGGAAAGCAGCCAGAGGCCAGGAGGGATCAGCCTGGGATGCAGAGCCTGTCCATCCTTCCTCAGGTGCATTAAAGCAGCACCTGTGCTGGTGCCTTTGCCTTGGACGGCTGTGATCTCAGTGCAAGGGCTGTACCTGCACCCCTCCCATAGGTTTAAATAATCTTATGTGTCAATCTGACCTCTGCAGCACGTGGAGAGGAGCCACGGCCTCGTGTCCTGCACCCCCAAAGGGTTTCTACTGAACTCAGCTTGGTCAGCACTGGCTGCAGATCTGGGATGTGCAGTACACTGGGGCACTGAGCTGCTATCCCCTTCCTGATGGATCAGAGGGAGGATGAAGACAGACGGTTTTCTCTGACCAGGGTAATAGAGTCAGCAATTCCACTTGGATAAGCACATGGATTTTATGTCGTCCCTGCGCAGCGCTGAACACAACGCGCCGGTGGCAGAAGACGCACAGCGCTCTCTGCAGAACAGTATTCCCTACACGGCAGCTTGCTGTTTGAGAAGAAAGCACTCGAACACTTTGGAAAATAGGAAGATCCCAAAGCTGAATTTTAGAGTGCTCATCTTGCAGCTCCCAAGTTCATAACCGGCAGCAGCGAGTGCCGGGTGGCACCGCTCCAAGCAGTGCTTAGCACGCACATCACTTGGAGTGGACCCACGGTCCCAGAGTACTTGGAGGTGTTACTCACATCCTAAAAGTTCAGCTTCTGTCAGGGTTTTTAATGTTGGTGTTATTTTAATTTTCTTTTTAACCCCAAGACTGGCACCAGCTCCATTCTCAGACTCACCCTGTTGAGGCAGCTGAGGCTGGGGTTCCCATTGTCCCCCACCATCCTGGGTGGTGGTCTTCCTTGGGCTCTGCCAACAAGATTTTTCCCACTTGTCTTCATTTCACAAGTCCAAGGTGTTTTCCAGTTTTTGGAAAGCAGAAACTGAGACAAACACTCCCATGCATGTCCTTCTTGTGATGCTTCTCCTGCTGCTCCCACTGTTCAGTGGTTTGGGCATCTCCTTTGGAGAGTGCTTGTGAAAGGAAATCACTTTTAATGAGAAAGTTGGGGAAAAAGATGATGTTCTGAGAGACGCATATGGGAGAGCAGCCCAGCTCTCAGAGGGAATGTGCTCCCCAGCAGTCAGTGGGATCGACCAGGGACAAAGCCTTCCCTCCTGGACTGGGCACAGTGGGCAGGCGGGGAGGAGTCAGTGGGAAGCCCGGGAGACTTTGGGGTTCTTCTCACAACTACGCTGAGGCTTGCCTCGCTGAAGGCTGGCACAGGGCATCTGCGAGCGCTCGGATTGGAACCACCCAGCAGCCAGGCATTCCACCCGGTTTTCCCTAATTTTGCGCAGCCGATGCTCCCGCTGTCTGCGGTCATCCCTCCGAGTGGAAACACCTCCCCCCAGCATCCTTCCCCGCGGTGCTGCGCGACCTCCCGGCAGCGCCGGCGTCCTTGTCAGGGAGGGAAGTGTGAGTCTCCTCTTCCTGCCCTTGCCTCTGCTGAAATTCAGGTGAAAGCTGATTTTGGCACGGAGTGGGGCCGCAGGGCACGCTCTGGCTCAGCCGCCCTGTCCTCCCCTGCCTCTCCTCAGAGCCGTGGGGCACCAGCCCGAGCAGCCACGGCCGAGCACACGGCTCAGGAGTTCAGCCCAAACCCACTCTGGTTCACCGAGCGGGAGCCAGCGAGCGCCACGATACCTGCAAATTCGGGCTGAGCTTCGCCAAATCTATTTGCTTGATCAGATTTATGTAGCAATTCCAGGACGAGGTGAATAATGAAAATGACTCATGAATATTTCATTCTTATAAATCACATAATTCATATCTATTCACAAATATTTGCTTTGCCTTATAAACTGGATGAATAATTTACAGAAATACGGAGCAACTATTTTAAAGGAAATATGAAATCCATTGACTACATTAATCAACAAATATTATTCAACTTTTACAGGTTCAGCTTGCTGACAGGCACATTCTCTGTTTATGAGAGGAGCTGGAACAGCAGATGACATTTCCCATATTAAAATACGTGGAGGTGGAGCTCAGTTCTCCCCATGACAGGGTATTTCCACACTTACCTGCTCAGTTTTGGCCATAGAAGTTGGGGCAGAAGCCCCAGATTAGTGTTACTAGAGGCGCTGTTTGAGGGGAGAGAGGTGTAGGAGGGTGAAACAAGTGCTTATTGATCCCACTTTTTCTTGGCTGGCAGCTCTGACAATAAGTAGTAAATAAACTGTTAATTTTTCTAATTTTTCCAGTAATTCCCTCAATTATTGAGCTTTTAAAAAAAAATCAGCTGCTTAAACAGAGTATTAAGCGACTGCATTAATCCACCTGTATTTGGATGATAAAGTGATTAATCTGACTCATTTAAATACTGTGATAGTTTGGTGATGAATGTCCTGACGGCAAAAAGGGCTCGATGGCTGGGCAGGCACGGGGGATGCATGGGGACAGGCACAGCCCCCATCCCAAAAAGGTCACCTTGACTGCTCCAAATTCGTCACCAAACAGCTCCGTGGCAGTGGCTTGTGGTGCTCCCATTCTCCTTCACCTCAGATGCTTGGTCCTGGGAAACTCTCCTGGACTGGAAGCAGAGGGGATGGCCAGCGCCAGAGGCACCTCACATCAACACATCACATCCACGCTGGAGATGCTGTGGAGTCAGACAGTCCATCAGGGACAGGGCAGGAGCTGAGGGTACAAGGACACTGTCACCTCACGTTTCTGCAATCCAGAAATATCTGGGGGATGCCAGCGCCCGTGAACTTGCAAAGAAAATCATGGGGAAACGTGGCTGATGGAGCTCCGGAGGGCAAAGCCCCCTCTGTGCCCTGAAGGTGCCACTCACTGCTCTGTGGGGAGTCTGAGTGCCCGAGACACTTGGTGGCCATCCCGATGTGGGAAAACCAGGCTTGGGAAATGGGGAACAGCAGAGAAAGAGCCAGGTCTGCTGCTTTCTCCTCTCCTTTGCAATGCAGTAACAGGTGAGGAGGGATGGGGCAGCTTTGTGATGCCTACATTAAACAGCTCCTAAGAGCCCCCCAGCCCGAGCTAAGCAGGAATGGGGTGCAAATGTTGGTGTTTGAGCTGGGTCCCTGAGGAGCAGGGCCAAGGCCAACATGGATCCTGGTATTCCATGCTGGTTGCTGCACCCCAAAGCAAGCAAAACTCAACATCCTTTTTAGTATTCCTACCACTGGCAGCCTGTCTTCCAAACTATCCATCTGTAACATTTGTAGGGCTATTAAGAGGGAAATACAATTTCATAGTCACAGATAAGAGATTAGACAGATCAATTCCTTCCCATGACACAGGCTGGGAGAGAAAACTCGATTCCAAATTGCAGTGGAGATTTTTGTTCTCCTGCTTTATTGAGCTGTGGGTCTTGCCACCAACTTTCCTGGTTGTTTCCTCATTAAGAGAAACATGTTCATGACTGATAAGACAGCCAGACGTGCAGTCAGGAGGGACCTGGCTGCGGGGAATCCTTTGGGATAAAGGAGGCTGAGCTCTCGTCGGCAGCCATCCATCTCCCGCTTTGAAGCAGCTGTGGCAGAGTGCCTTCTTCCCTTGCCCCCTTTCCTATCTCCGGGGTTTGAGCTGGAAATGATTCCCCCTGGGAGGGTTGTGGCTGCTCGATGGAGCCCGTTTCGGCGCGGGGAGCACGCGGTGTGCTGGCACGAAGCACGTGGTGTGCTGCGGCGGGGAGCAGAGGGGACTATTACCGTACAACATGTCACACTGTGCTAGGCTGCGAGACAAGAGGCTGTCAAAATATTTAGCGGCAGAGAAACTGAAACCTTTCCATCCGAGGATGGGGAATTCCACACAAACAGCTCTCAAAAAAACCTCCAATGTTTGTGGAAAGGGCTGGCAGAGGCGGGCAGAGCCTGGCATGACCCACAGCCAGCCAGGGGCGGTTGCTCTCTGAGGTGCTCGGTTTGGATACAGACACCAGCAGTGGCTTTGGGATAGAGCAGCTTATGCACAACTCTTTGGAGGATGATGGGCTTGGCCAGTGGATTGTGTGGCCCCAGCACCCACGGAAAACCTCTGGCTTCTCCCAGCAGTGTCGGCAAAGAGTGCTGCTGATAGCTCCTGCAGCAGTCGGGGCAGTGGGTGATCCGGGTGAGAGAGGAGAAAGCAGAGCCAGTCCAGAAAGGCTGGGAAAAGGGCAGGGACACTGCTAAGGGAGCTGTAGGATGGTGAAAGGGCACCAGTCTCCCAGGACCTGAGTCATCCCAAGGTGCTGTGTGCTCCTCACACCTGCACACCGCAGCTCTGTGCCAGAGAACCCTGAATTATTTATAGCTTGTTATCATCCCCCAGGTATTATTTGTGTAACCATTAGTTTCTGTAAAGTGTATGAAAGAAGCTGTAAAACATCAAGCATCTTCTCACTTCACCTGGGAGCTGATTATTTTCCTGCCTGATTTACCAAGCTTCAGCTCAACAACTTTAACCCTTTGTGACAGAGGCGTGCGAGCATTTCAGCATCTTGTCAGCCCTCAGCTGCTCCCCCAAGCAAAGCCTGGATCTTCGTCCCCATCCACAGGGCAGTGTGGGACCCAAAAACCTGCTACCAGTGCTGTCAGTGAGGGGAGAGCTGGAAGCTCCTGTGGTGGGAGAGTTTATCCGAGCAGGAGCAGCTCTTGACTGAAAAGCTGTGGCTCTTCTCTGGATAAATACGTTTTATAAAATAATGATTTATTCAACACTATAATGAATTCAGTGCCTTTTAAATGTGACAGTGGATAAAATACATCGGCCTTCTGCAGGCGTAAATGTCATCTGGAAAGATCAGGCTTTCTCTTCCCTCCCCCGCGCTCGTGGGCAGTCCTTTAATTCACTGCTCGTTTTCCAGGGGCTCAGGGCAGAGCAGGACTGGTGTGGCTGTGGGGCACAGCATCTCCACATCCCTACATCCCTGAATCCCTGAATCCCTGCCCCTCACATCCCCGCATCCCACAGCATCCCTGCCCAGCCCGATTCCGAAGGGGAATCAGTGGAGAAGGGCTCGGGGGGTGAAAGGCAGACCCCACAAAGCTCAGGGGGCTGCCAGGGAGGTGAAGGCCTTGGAGGGCGTTTCAGAAGATGGCAATGTGTTTCTCTTCAGGCCCAAGTCAGCAAAACCAAACAGAATTACACTTCAGTGTATGTAGAGAGCAAACCAAAAAATAAAATAGAAATGACAAAGCTGACTAGTAAATAGCCCTGAAACTCACTTAGTACCGACGTGACAAGGGGCTCGGACAAGGCCTGAGAAATAACTCTATAAAGTGAGCACTTTAGAAACTAAATAAACTGTTCCAGAGACACAAAACAATTACCCCAAGCAAGCTCATATCGATTGCAGGCACCAAGCCAAACTAACAGCACGCAGGCCCTCGTGCCAGCAGTGCCCACTCGGCACCCGCTGGCCCCAGCAGCTTCCCCACCACCCTCTGTGGGAGAGAGCAGCCTAAAACCTGAGGACAACACAGGTGACAGCAGCAGGAGAGAGGGGCAAGAGGGAAACCACAGGAGAAAGCAAAGAGATACAGAAAATACAGAGAAAATGGTAGAAGAAGCAGCATAAACGTGACCAGGCACTGCCCAGTGATGATGAAAAAGCAGAGAGTCCCCACCTCTGACACCCCCAAATATGATCTTTTGGGGTGTTATTTCCCATGCAGGCACCATTCCCACAGAGGTTTGTACATTTTCTTCCTTCTCAAACTGTTTTTTCTTCTCCTCTTCCTGCCAGGGTTGACGTTGGCATTTTTGCAAGGATGATTTTTCTGCTGGTGCTTCTCCTTTTGTCGTCATCATTTCCCACGTCGATCCCCTCCTTGCTCTGCGAGGGGCTCTGCACTCAACTTACCCCCTGGAAATTGCTGGAAAACTGCTGGAAATAGAAAACTCATTAAGAAATGTGAAAAAAAGGACACTTTAAAATAATTTGACTGATTGGATTAATAACCATTGGCCATCCCAGGGCTGCAGGGCAGAGTCTGGCCATTCCCATGCATCATCCATCTGGCCAGAAAGCTGCTCCCTCGGTCACAGCTCCACAAAGCAGCCTTTCCCTCCCTTGGAGAATTGAGGAGCCTTTGGAAATGCACACCAAAGGCACAAAACCCACGAGAAAAGTTCTCCAGTCTTCAGGCAGGTGGGTTCGGGAGAGGGTAGCAAAGAGGGAAACAGCACATTGGGCAATGCTGCTGGCATTGCAGACCTGGCTGAAAACAAAAATAGCATAAACCCTCAATTTCCAGCTTTTAGTGCCAATGGAGAGGCACGGAAAGTGGGATGTTCACAGGCATCTCAGCTGTTCCCCACCATGGCAGGGAGGGGATGCCCTTGGCACACTGGGCATCGCTCCCCGGGAAGAGCAGCAGCACTGCCGGCTGCCCGCTGAGCAGCTGCCCTGCCAAAAGCAGCAGCTGGTACACGGTAAAAAACAAGAAAAAAACCCACATTAAAATGTTTTTCTTTCAGATTATTGAAGCAACTGTAGCAAAAACTTCACATTTAATATGCGTGACCTGCTCTGTGTTCTCCACTAGAATAAATTGGTGGAACATCCTGCACAGCCAAAGCATCAGGGGGTGGGGCCAGCTGTAAATGCCCAGGGGAAAAAACTCTCAGTAAAGTCGGCACATAAAACGTGGACCAATATTCTCATCTTGGCCAACAGACTTTAAATGGGAAACCTGATGGTGGAGAACAGAACATCTGGGAGTTGCTGTAGCCCAAGCCAGATCCATAAGGGAAGGGGGAAGTGTGGGGAGCACTCCCAGGAACATGGGCGGAGGCAGGAGCCTTTATCAGCTGTTCCATTAAAAATCGGCTGCCAAACATCGTGTTTTCCAGAGCTCCCATTTAAAGGTGTGTTGTAGCTTGCAGTTTCCTAATTACCTTGGATGTTCTGCATAATTTTTGTTTTTAATTTCAGATGGGAAAAGACCATAAACTTGCTAATTAATTACTTTTTAGCCCCGGTGCATCAACTGAAGCACACACTTCACACACAGCGTCTCCTCTCCACAGCACTCCACGGGAAACGTCCTCTGTGCCGAGTGCTCCAGCAAGTGACTGCGTTCGCAGGGATTTCACCAAAAACCCTGGGAAATGAAGGAAGGAGAGAACAAGGAGCCTGGTAACTCGATTTTTGGCTTTGGCAGCAGCTGCCCACCAAATGCAGCCCCTTGCAGAGCTGTGCCCAGCTGCGGTGGAGGCTGCTCAGAGCAGGGACTGTGGCAGGGGGACATCAGCTGGTGATCGATGGACTTCATGTTGAGCTGCCCAAGAGAAAATGTTTAGGGAATCTAAAGCGGCTGGAAGGAAACCCAGGGTAAAAATAATAAACTGAAAAAGGCAGAAAGGAAGAGGAAAGAGCCAGCACTGATGGAAGGATTGCCCGCTCCCAAACCCACCACCCAGGGCTTGCTCCTGAAGGTTCCAGATACCTCGGCAGGTTTTGACATTCAGCTCTCCCCTATCTGTTGTTCCTAAGCTTCCTGCCGTCTCCTTTCTCCCTGAAAACTTCCAGCTTGGGTTTACCTGATCCCATCATGGTCCATGTCCAATGACCCTTTAGTTAAAGGCCAGGCAGGATGATGAATTGAGAGGGGAATTTGAGGGAACACTCAAACTTCCTGGGCAGAAGAGAGAGTGGCTGCTTGGCAGCCTGGAGATTTTCTTGTCCTTTGCTTTTTGGAATCATTTGTATTTTCAGCAACCTTAAAAGCAAACAGACAAATGTAAACAATAGGATTTTGAAACTATGTGAAAACAGATAAGGTTTAATTTCTTTTAATTCCTGGTGAATGGATGTTAATGGAGAGGTGGGAGCTCCGTGGCCAGAGCAGGGCTAACAGGAGACATGTCTGGGCTGGTGATGAGAAGGCAGCTCAGTCCTGTGTGAGGCTGCCTGACAGCTGCTGACCCCATCCCACCCCAGATCAGTGACACCTGGGTTGGGACGGCAGAGCAGGGCTGGGGACAGCTCAGGGCTGTGAGTGCAGCACCCGTTGGGGAGCCCCCGGACCATGGCTGGTCCCTCCTGGCACCCCCCACCCCGCCCCACGTGCTGCCAGAGCCCTGTAAGCTGTTTATGCCCCTCGCTCCCCATCAATCATTTTTTCATACAGTTGGAAGATTAGAGCCCCTCATACACTACCTCTGGTCCAGCTTGTCACGGGAAAACTCCGGGGAGAAATTCACGGAGATGTATTAAAGCCATCCAACACTTTCTCCATGGCAACTGGGACCGGTGCAAATCCCATCAGCCCTGCCTGGAGCAGGATGGAGCCTCTGCAGCTCTTTCAGCCTCCCAGATAACGGCAGATACAGGGGAAACATCTTCATTAGCTGGAGATGCCTCCCAACCCTCACACACAATAACCTTTGATTAACGCCAGAGCACTTACCACTTATGAAATACATCTGTCTGAGGATCCCTGGCCTTTCCCCAGCGTGTCTGAGGGATCCTGTGTTCACAGGTGAAGCTCCGGCAGCTCAAGCAGGCAGGGAAGGAGGGAGAAGTGATGTAGGTGGGCAGGGTGTGCTCACAGGGGCCACTGACCTGCCTGGCAGAGACCTGGTGAGAGCATGATTGTACCAACACACGATTAACACCGCTGTGATTAGTTTTCAGAGCCTTGCTCTTTTTGCAGTGCCATCCTCAGCATGGCTGGGAGCCCCTGGACAAAGTGGGAGAGGGAGTTCCTGCTGCAAGGAGCAGATTTCAAATATTTCATACTGAAAGTTACGGCCACAGTGGGTGCTGAAAGGTCTTTAAAAATAGCTCGAGGTCTGTGTGTGCACATCGCGAGCGAGAGGGATGTCCTACATTTCCCAGCTCACTTAATCCCTCTGCCTGATGACAAAATCCCTGCTCATCCTCCTGGCAGGTGAGCTCCCGGCTCTGACTTGGAGAAGAACCTTCCCATAATTAAGGGCACCACTGTTCCCAGTCAGTGGTGGGTTTGGGGGTCTCACAGGGTGCCCCAAGCAGGGCACATCTGGGGTGCTGGAGCTGGGTGGGCGCTCTGGGGAGCTGGGCTGGTCTCCACACACAACCACGCCAGGTGTAACATGGGCACGCCACCGCATTCATCCTGCTGCTTGAGCAAAGCCACAGGGATGAGGGGACAAGGAACGGGGCTTGGCTGATGCTGGCCAGCCCAAACCCCTGCTCTCTGAGGGAAGGCAGCTGTCTGAACCACTGCAAGGAACGTTACCGTGACTCAACCCACACCGAACTGCGCGGGAGCAGAACCCTTTGAAGTCTGCCATGTCCAATCCATTATTAATCACTGTAAATCTGGTATAATCTCTACAAGCATATTCTGCTCCCTACAAACAGGCTGGTGCCAAGTTGCTCCAATAAATCCTGCGTCAGGGCAGCTATTGTGTCTGCTCTTCAGGCAGCATTTCCCTGCAGGAATATTTAAACAATAACACTCTCTATTTGGTGCAGTCACTTTTGTTTCAGAAGACTACGGTCTAACGTGTAACAGATTTAGAGCTTATGGAAAGGCTGGGATTTATGGCATGCTTTCTTTCCAATGCATTTTGTATCTAATAATCCCTGCGAGGCGTTAAATGTCTCCATGTGGGTTCCTCACTTCATGCTGAAGCAAGAAAACTCTGTTCTTCCTACCTAAAACTTTGTGGCAAATTCCGAAGGTTCTGCTGAAAAGGAGAGTTGCTAAAGAAGCAAAAACATCCCTTGCCCGTGGACTAGGAATGACTGGAGGGCTGGGATGGCCCATGGAGAAAGAGAGGAAGAGCACATGTGCACAAGGAGCACTGGGGATGCTCACACACAAGCTCACACTCACTGGGGATGCTCACACCAGCTCCCCAACAGCAAGAGATGCCAACCAGCCAAAGCACCCCAAAGGGAGAACAAGCCAAAATTTTGACCCTAAAATAGTCACTGGCCAGAAAGAGTCAAACACAAGGGTAAGAAAATGGAGCCCCAGATTGAGCAAGGGGAAATGGAAGAGAAGGATGTTCATGGCAGGAGCTGCTCTATATAAACATGAGCAGGAATTTACCATTTCCCTCCCTGCCTCCTCACCCCTGTGAGCACCTTCCAGTGTTTGCTTTGAGCAAAGCTGGGGTCCCAGAGGAACTGGGAAGCTCCAAGGTTCAACAGAGACCCTGATGTTTCCCAGACAAGCGAACCTTCTCCCACAGGTTTGTGGCTCAGCGTGTCAGCCTCTTGTGGCACCAGCAGCCCTTGTCTCCCTGCTCCAAACATTGGCAGTGACCAGCTCCCGGCAGCACAGCTTCAGGGAGTGGGGAGGGAGTGGGGGATGCTCCAGGGGACTTCTGGATCTGCTGCCTGGGGCACAGCAGCCAACCACCTTAGGGATGCCTGGCTGCTGTAATCCAAGGACCAGCTCCAGACGGGTCTTTAGGGAAGGTTTAACTGCTGCTGCTGGCCACAGGGCCAGCACTCATCCTCGTCTGGGAATGCCTGTGAGCCCAACCAGCTGGGAGGACACTGTCAGTCCCAGCGACAGCTTGTCTGCTCTCACTGACAAATGAGTTGTGGATCCAAAAGCCATTTAGTCTGGGCACAAAGCATCGGGGACCTGCGGCTGGGGCCGAGGCGCTCCAGGAGCCGAGCAGAGGGCGGCTGTGGCAAACTCTGCTTCCAGGCACTTGGTTCTCACTTGACTTCCTCCACTGGCAGCTCACAGCCAGCTTAACACTCTCCAAGAGGAGCGGTGAATTCCTGCCCGTGCCAAGGACTCCGGCCAGAAAAGGCTTTTTTCCTCCCCTGACACTGCTCATTAATTTTGTTTGTTTTCTTTTTTTTTTTTTTAAAGCTTTTGCTGGCTCCCCAATTAGGAGGGGATTAAAAAAGCAAAAGAAGGAAAACTTGAGGCACAGAGAATTCAGCTGGATCCCTCGTGGGGGCAGTGGGGAGTGCTGAGACACCAAAGCCTTTCTTGGTGACAGTGTAGGCAGCCAGGCCACCACGCCCTCACCTCCCTCCTCCTCGTGCCAGCATAACTCATGTTGTGCCTTGCCTGCACTGATAAATCGGCAATAAAATCATGCAGGAACCCCAAGCTGGATCAATTTATTTCAATATTTCTGACACAGCTGCTGTAGGAGTCACGGAACCAACAACACGATTTCCTACTAGAGAGTCAGCGAGATGTTGGGCATAAATTACCCTGAAATGCCACAGATAATGAGGCTGCACCCAGGAAGGTTCCTCTCCCTTTTTCTCGCTTTGGAAACACTCCAAGACAGCAAAGTGATGTAGGAACATCACGGCAGAACCTTTCTAACAGGATTGGAGGTGGTTCCTCCACTGATGCTGTGGGGATGGAACTGGGGTACCCAACCTGAGAGCGGTGTTTTTCTCCCTCATCCCCCATCTCTGCTGCTCTGAGGCTGAAGCACGCCTCTAACGACTGAAAATCAGAATATTAATGTTCACCTTTCAGGGAGTAGTTGGATGTGCTGCTTCCAATGAGGAAGGGTATTAATTTCAATGCTCGTAAGAGCCGTCTGAGACAGTTTCCATCATGATCACGGAGCTGTCTGCTGGCAGCCAAGACCAAAGAGCAGATTTTTCTTTTTCCATTTACAAAAAGAAAAATACACCTCGTACTCCTGCTCTTATTGAGCAGATTTCCAGCTGGAGTTCATCACTTCTTCCCACTCCTCTACAGTAGGAATCCCTCTCAAAGCCTCTTTGGAGCAGTGATTTTGGTAAATAACCTGCCGGGGGTATTCCCTTTGGTTCAGCATGTGCACAGCCACTTCTAATGGTTCAAATCAGGATTCCCTGTGGTGCAGCAATGACTAATTGCATCTCCTGACACTCCCCTGCTTCAAGCCTGACTGGCTGATTGCAAGCACCTCGTTAGTTTGCTCTCCCAGCCATACCTGATGGCCTGGAGAGTGAGTAAAGCTGGCAAACGGGCTGCACATCCCATCAGCTGTGACAGGGACCCCAGGTCGGGAGTGGGGGGGCTCGTCATCCATGGCTGCCACCCTGCAAGGGCACACACCCTCTCTTTCTTGGCACTTGACAAAATTTATGTGCAGAAGGAAACGAGGGGAAGGCTGGAGCCGGGGCTGCAGTAACGACACGGACTGGCTGCAGTAACGAGCTTTTCCAAAAATATCTCTCCTCGGTCGGAGATGCTCTATTTTTAGAGCTCCAGAGTATCACACTGACAAGCAGCAGGGTCAATGTGTACCTTGAAACCTCTGAGATGCCTTTGCCCTTGCACAGGCACCGTGGTGCTCCAGCTGGATATCAAACATACCAACAGACACCTCTGGTGAGCATGGCCAGGAGACCTGGCTGTCACCTCCCCCAGAGCCACGTGGGCAGGGCAGCTCAGACATGACTGGACACTGTCCATCCCACGGATCGCTGACACCTTTACCCCGAGCAGCTGACACAGGTCTGTGGAAAAAAAAAAATCTGTGGTTGAAAACCTCACAATGAAATCTCCAAGTTGGGAAATTGCCATTCTGTGATTTTTGTATCAGAGACGTTGGCACTTGGGCTGAGAAGTGACTCCCTGGGTGTCTGGATCCTTTCCCCTGCTCCAAGAGATGCAGCAGAAAAGGGCAGGTCCATAAAATCATCATGGATCTGAGAGCTGCTCGACAGCAATGGGAATAGGGAAGATGACAGTCAGAGCCGTAGGACTCCCGTGTCTGCATAGTGAGCTGAGCACACAGGGTGTAAAATTAAAAATCCAACAGTTCTATTGTTAGGAATAAAAAAACGTCATTTGCATGTTAAAACACCTCGACTTACAGCAGCAATTTCTCTCTTTAACTTTCCTGGTTTACTCAGTTCCCAGGATGAATAATGCAATGGAACTCCTCAGCAGCCACACAAATGGAAAAATTCAATAGGACTCTGTTTTCCCCTCTAAACCTACACATCTTCTGCAGGAAGCCTTTCCACTGAGACGTGGAAATCCCTGCTGCCAACGCCTCTGAAAGAGCTTTTTAACAGAGAAGGTTGGGGAGGAGCTGCCAGCCCCAGTGATAAACCTTGTTTGCCCAAATCCCAACACAGCCTCTGCAGAGTCATGTTAACCAGACCTTGCATCGCTTCCCTTAGGAATAAGCAAATTAGCTCATGGGGGAGAAAAGATTATCGTCAATGCGGGCCTGACATCTGGAAGCAGATTACATCAAATTTGAATAATCTAGGTGACATTTCAATTTAGATTGTCCTTGTGTCTGAAGAGGAAAGAGAATTAAGTGCAAACTCATCGATTGGCGCCTTGTGGCCGAGGCGCTGCAGTGAGCGTCCTCAGACCCAGCAGAGACAGGAGTGCCCCCCTGGCTGCTGCACCCCCTGCATGCCCCCACCCCACCACTGCTTTGCTCACCGGTTCTGCCCGTTCCTCACCCACTCCTGCGCTTTCCCCAACTGCAGGAGCAGCTCAGTTGCCTTTTTGGGGGAGTTTGGTGTCCCCAAGGGGCAGGTGCAAGGGGAAAGGCTGCTGCTCTCTGTGGCAGAGCAGGGACATGGCGTGCCCGGAGTCCATGCCATCATCACTCATTCTGGGAGGTATTCCTGCCTTTTTCTCTGTCGCCAATTCCATGCATACTCAGAGGGAAACACAGCTTTCCCTGGACTTGGAGATCTGGCTCTGTGAGGAATGGAAGGCCTTTCCACTCTGAAACACACAGAGAAAGCAAGGGCAGGCAGGCATCAAGGAGCAGCTCAGGCTCTGACGAGGGGATTTAAAGCCTCACCCTCTGCCATCCGAGCAGCTTTCTCTGCAGCTGAGTTCAACTGCTGCACCCACTCACGCAGTCCTGCTGATCCTGCTCCACAGCTGGGAATTGTCACCTTCCCACTGCTGCATGACAGGGGTTGGGGCTGGGGCTGGGCAGGGTTTTTCCTATGTGCAAAGGGACCCACATATACAATTACATGCAATATTTTGAGTTCCATGTCCATTAACCTGCAGGTAAGCAATCTGTGTGTAGGTGATGTACATACCCTGCTCACCAGAGGTAACAATCCTGCTCTTGTTGGCATTTCCCAGCATTTAGTGCCTTTTACTTTTATTACACACAGATCTTCCACCAAGTTCAGTGAAAACACCTCGCTGGCTTTAACCCACACCTATTTACAGGAGCATATAGTGATCCTGGCGTGGGTCAGAAGGATGTGAAAAACATTTTTGACAGCAGCACCATACAGATATTGAGGAGCCACCTTATCATTGCTGTCACCTCCACGGAGACACCTCAAGGACACAGCAGGACCTGACCTGAGCCCTCCCACAGCTGACAGTGTGAAACATTTCACTATGACAGCACATCTCAGTGTTTGAGATGTTTGGGAATTCCAGTGAAAGTGAGAAACTCCATTTGCAGGAGGTTCAGGGCCGGAGGCCCTGGCTGTGCCACACACCAGAGCTGCCCCAGGAACAGGCGTTTTCTATCAATGCAAATTTTTTGCTTGCATTAGAAAACAAAATAATTTCCATTTATACATGTTTAATGAGAATTTTGAAAGCGTATAATGCAGCTAATGCTTCCAGGCTGTGTGCAGGCATCTGGAGCTGGAGATGAGGGGGTCTGCTGCGCCGCTGGATCCCGGCCCACAGCTGGCCTCTCCTATCCCCTCCTGGAGCGTGGCCTCCCAAGCTCATCGCTTAAGATGTGAAAAGCATCTGGGTCCCTGAGCTGCCCCTGCCCAGCCGCCCGCGGCAGCAAATGGGTGGGTCGGCTGAGCTATGAGACCGAAACTTGCTCATTAACAAGCTGTTAAATAATTAATAAGTTTATATGTAATTGCTCCTGTGTACATAATCTCGCATTTTTCAGCAAACTATCATCGCTTTTCAGTTAGTTCCACTTGAGGAAACAAGGGCTCCTGCTTTCACTTGAGCAGATGAATATTTATGTTGAGCTTGTTCTGTCTGGGGCTGAGGAAAACCAGATTATTATTGGGCTTCCCAGCATGGGGAAGGTGGGTGGTGGGCATGGCACGTGCTTGGCTGTCACTGGTGCCCATCGGCCCCTCCAAACCTCCCACCCCAGCTAATGGGTTTCTAAAGCGCCTGAAAAATTGGCCAGAGAAGCTGTTGATGTCCCATCCCTGGAAGTGTTCCAGGCCAGGGTGGATGGGGCTTGGAGCAACCTGCTCTGGTATATTGTGCCATTACCACAAATGTATGGACCTTTATGGGACCAGGAGTGCTCATCTGCTCCACCTTGGAGGAGCATCCTTCAGAAAAGCCCAGCTGCCCAGTCCTGTCATCATTTATCCACATACTGCTGAAATGAGCCACCAAAGGGGTTGTTGGAGTGTTTTAGATGTGAAGAGTCAGCAAATGGGAGGGTTTCAGAAAAGCTTTGCTCCCTCAGGAGTGGTGGAGGTGGCTGGTTCCCTCATGGGGTGCAGATCCATGCCTGTGGAATGATGTGGCTTGACACCGTGGCAGCTCAATGTCAAAGCAGCCCAAGCTGAACAGAAACCTTTAGATCTCAAAATATTCCTTCCTTGTTTTAATGCCACAAATTTGTGGCTTGCTGCTCCTCAGCTTCCACGCCGTGACAAGTCCTTCAGCAGCCTCAGCTTGCCGTGGAAACCAAATATTTTGACTTTGCTGTTTATTCCCGGTTTTTAAAGTGTGTTCTGAGTGAATAACAAATATGTTTTGTGAGGCAGCTGGTGCTTCTTCCTGTAATGTACAAGGTAAGGGAGAAACAAACATATTTGCTTTTGCTCCGTCTATTTATCCAACAATTGTAGCTGCTGTTTTAACGGCACAAAAATGTAATTACCGCACGCGTTCTCACCAGCCCTAATTAGCAGCATGCTTAAGCATACACTTAGAGACACTGCTGCTCCATGGCAGCATTCCCGTGGGATTGTCAAGGGCTGATGGGGCCGTACCCTCATGGGCCACCTTGTGCTGATCAAACGCCGACATTTGTGCACCTTGAAACCCTGGGATTTATTGTTATCCCGACCAGTGTGTGGCCATAGGAATCCCCAACACCGAGAGTTGCGTCTTCCCCAGAGACCTTCGCATGTGGGAGAGCACCAAAGGGATCCCGCACAACAGGCAGCAATGGAGCTTCACAAAGGGTCATGTCCCTCGCTTGTCCGTAATTGAGGCTTTGCTAATCCAGGAGATTTTTTATCTTTTCTCCTTTTTTCCTCTTGTATTGGCAGTAACAGTAGCTCAGTGAAAGCATCATTAATGTAATTAAGTGAGCAATTTTCTTATTAACAGATTGCAACCTTTTCAACAAACTTAGCTGGGTTTTCCCTTTTTGAATGCCAGCTCCTTGTGCTCAGGAAGGAAGGACTCCTGTGAGGAGGGGGTTGAGCTCTCTATCCCAACCTCTGCTCTGCTCCATCAACAGGATCCATCTCAAGCAAGGTCGCCAAGGCTGAGCCTGCTGCCAGTCCTGGAGCTGCCACCCCCCTGGTCCCAGACTCCCGGCTGAGGCTCCAGGAATGCTGGTGTTGAGCAGCGGGTAAGCTGCTCTCCCACCTCACCCCTCAGGAATAAGAGCCGCTGGGGCTGGTGAGGCAGGATGGGAATAGCTCTGACATCACGGGATAGAGAATTAAAAACTCCTGGGAGAGTTTGCCACAATTTTTCACTGTGCGTTCAGGAAAAACAGCTTGTGCCCAGGAGACCCATCTCTGCTCCAGAATCCATCCTGCGTTGCCCTTTCCTGCTCTGAATGTAGACTGGTCTTTTATTCTTCCTTTCAATTTTCTCGGTGTGTTCCAAAGTAGGTGAAAGAGAAGTCGGGATTGGTTTCTTCGCCCCGTATGAAGCAGGTTGATGCTTATTCTGGAGCCTGTGCTCTCAACACCTCATCCCAATGGGAATCTGCCACTGCTCTCACCAGAGAAAAGGACTCGGTGTTTCCCCGGGGCGGTTTTCCCTTCTGCACTACTCAGTTGCCTGGATATCTTACAGTGCAGTATTAAAAAACATGGATAATTATTACTGTTCACCAGCATAATAGTTTCAAGGATCAGCATCCTTACTTTTCGCAAGGAACACATCCCCAGGCGGTCGCCTTTGCATATGAGCACACAAAAAAAGTTCAAGTGAGAAAAAACCCCTATCAGCAAAGCACATTTATAGAGATGAATTATTTGGAAAATTTCTGAGCATCCCAACTCTTCGCAGCAGATTTGAATTACAGAATTATAAGCAACAAGTTCATTTTGACCCTCTGGGCTCAAAAGTTATAATTAGCGCTGGCACCATAAAACTGGCTTTTAATTAAATCAGCCTCGGAACGGAGGGAGTTCTGCAAGGTCCCTCCCTCGCTTACATAAGGCAGCCGGCCTGAGCGGCCGCCGCGGGGATGCTGTGGCACTCTGAGCCCGGGAAGCCTTCTGCAGGATTTTCCAGAGAGGAAAAACGAGAAATGGGGGAAGTGGTGAGCCCACAGCCAGCCCCAGATCTCACGCAGCTGTGGGCCAAGGAGCGATCGCCGCCGCATAAGCTGGAAGGATAGTTTGTGTGGGTGAGTTGAGCTGCGTTTCTGGGTCCGCGGTGCCCCGGGTCATGGTGACAGCAGGTCAGGGGCAGCCCCAACACCCACAGCTTGCGGGGTGGGGCAGCTACAGGGCATCGGTGCCACCCCTGTGGGACCCAATCCTAACTCATGCTGGGAAGGGCCAGCTCAGAGGCCACTGCTTGTACTTTGAAGCCTCCAGAACAGCCCGGCAATATGTCCTGCTACCGGCTGTGGGTATGATAATGGGCTGAGTGTATTCCCAAAAAGCATATGCCGCGGTGCCGAGCGTGGCGATGCCAGTCTCACAGTTGTCTCTTTCTTCGCACTTTCAAAAGGCTGTAGGAAACGATGACATATGGCACCCCAGCGTATGGTGGTTTAATCAACACAGGTAAGGCCAGGGAAAATAGAGCCGAGTGGCATTCCCCAGGGAGGATGCCTGTCCTGGTCCCCCTGGGGTGCCCCAGCTGCCCCCCGTCCCCACAGGTGCCAGGTCCAGCAGGCGTGTGCGCTGCCTGTGCCAGCCCAGAGAAGTTTCAGCCTCATGCTGGCACTGGGCGATCAAATGAGGCAATTAACAGGCGCCTCCTCGTCAACGCCAAAGCCGAACTTCTCGTTCTGCAAATATATAATTAAAGCACACTCTCACAATTATAAGATTCTCTTCCACTTGAGTGAAGGCGGAGGGCTGGCAGGTGCTGGAGTCAATCCAATTGTTTCCACTCGCTCTCCTTTCCTCCAACGCATGGCATGGGAGTGAGGGAGGGCGGGTGGTGCGGCTGAGGGCAGAGCTGAGATGCCTTGGCAGAGGCTGCACCAGTGCCCAGAGTGGGTGCTGACTGGGGCTCTGGATGTGGGAGTGCTGAAGGCAGCGCTGTGGCTGACGGAGCCTCAGGAAGGATGAAACCCTCTGGTGCTGTCTCAGGATGACTAAAGTCATGAGCAGTTTCAGGAGTCAGTGCTGGGAGTGGAGTCTGTGCTGGATCAGGAGGGACAGGGAAGGCTGTCAGCACAAATACCTTGTGTAGCTGGGAAAGAAAATGCTGCTATTTTCCCTTAATATCCAAAATTGTCTGCAAATGCCACTGCTGTCATGTTCTATAAATATTGGCTGTTCCCAAAGCCTCCTGCTCAACAGCCCTTCCCAAGCCCACTTTCCCCTTCCGTCCAGGCACCTAATCGCACTCTTCCCTTCCCAGGGGCAACAAACAGCGGGAACAAAACCATCGCAGGAGCACCAACACCCAGCTCATCGTGCCAGACCTGGAGATGGAAACCTGGAAAGGTTCTGGACACAGGGAGGACACGGAGCGCCACAGACCATGGGAATGCAGTCATCTCTAGGAAAGCACCCAGGGGATGATGGACACCCCTCAGTGCCTGCCTGGATGAAAGGAAAAAGAGCTTTTCATCCCAATGCTGAGCCAGACAGAACTCGCTGAGGCTGGGTGGAAGTGGGAGGGCATCGGCACTGGAGCCAAACCTGGAGCAGCCACAGCAGCAGCCAGCCAAGTGCGGGTGGGAAGCATCGCCTCCGGAGACCAAACCCACTGCTGTCCCCAAAACAGCTTGAGAAAACAAGGGGAAGGGCACAGTGGGGGTCCCCCCACAAACTGGGTTTTCCCCAGTATGGTTTTGGGGGAAAATTGGAATTAAGGCTCCGGCCCACCTCTGCAGGCAAAACAAACCCACCTCCGTACCTGTGTGGGCCGCTCAAACTGGGATGCTGGAAAAGCCAATGGAGAAAATCTTAACCATGCCAAGCTCCTTCCATGCCCTTGTCCCTTCTCCAGGGGAACAATCACTGCCGAGGATCTTTGCCAAAATTAGTTCCTTTGAGATCTGAGGGATCTTTCTGCTACTGCACCGAGCAGTGGGAGTGAGCCCATAAATCCAGTTAGTCACAGTCGCTGGATTACATCGGACCTTGTCCTTCTGCCTTTAATAACATGATTGTTTGCTGCATAAGGAGCTTTATGTAACTGGGAATCAGGGGTGATCCGCAGGACTGCCCAGGCTGGAGCTGTCAACCCTCCCTTCTCCCTGAGCTCGTGTGAACCTCCTGCTGCCAGCCCGTATCTGAGAAATAAATAACCTTGCTCTGGCAGTTAAAGGTCTGACTCCAGCCCACTGCGGTGGTGCTCTTGGCACAGGATTGCAGCCTGATAACCATGGGTCAGTATCAGAAGTGATGCAGGGATGAAGTTACTCCTGGAAGCTGTTTCCCATCCTGCACTTCTCCCTTGAGGACAGCCCTCAGGTGCAAGGGGAGATATTTCGGCTCCCTCCGGGTGCCAGGCAGGAGACCACCACGTCCCAAAGCCACCAAGGCTGTTTGGGGACAGCAGTTACCAGCTCCTTCATCTATGAAGGACAAGTACTTGGAGGCGAAGGCAGCGGGCCTGCAGCCTGCACTGCCTGCAGTGAGCACAGTGGCCTCACCCAGCACCATTAAATCTCTGATTTATTGCAACAGAGCAACCTCTGTGCTCCCCCCAAGCTCTCTGCATCCCTTTTCCTCTCCGTCTTTTTAAGTGGCTCTGCCAAGCAGTGCCTGCATAGCCGAGGCCAAGCACTGGTGCTGGCAGATGAGCAGCATCGTTAACGTCTCTAGCAGTGAGCGGAGTTGTGTTTGGTGAAGAGCTGCTCTTTAAGGACGAGTCTGGAGATTTGACACAGCAGCACGAGTCTGAAATTCCTTCACAATTTGCCAGTGATGGCCCCATGCCATCACTGCATCACTGCTGGGGGCTCAGCCGGGTTCCTGCGGCTGTCTCCCTCCCCCAGGGCAGCTGGGACACGGCTCCTGGCACCTGCACCCCTCCCCTCACTGGACCGGGCAAGCGGAAAGCTCTGGCTTGCGAGAGCCTTTTCATTTGAGCATGGGCTGCCTTAATCCTCACACAGAGTTAATTTGTTTATTGTGTTTTGGTTTACCTATCAAGTGCTACAAAATGAATGTATAGCCTTGTTGCCATGCCACCACCCAGCCGAACTCGCAGGGCCAGCACGTCCGTCCGACAGCAGGGTGGTATTATTCATGCAATTAGGGAAAGGAAGGCAGGTGAAGCTGCCAGAGCAGCTCCTGGCTGAAGGCAGCTTTCAGGGAAAATATCAGAAAAACACAGGACAAACACTAGCTCAACCTCATTGAGCTGCTGGAGGAGCTGCTGTGCCCCCAAGCCCGGGTGGCCGATCAAGGCAGGAGCTGCTGCCACCCGGCACAGCTTCGTGCCTGCCCCAAAACCTCACTGGTAGATCCAGTACTGGATTCTCTGGACAGCGATCACCGGCTTATCCTGTGGCCAAGACACAACTCTGAGCTCCCTGGTGAGGTACCTGGGGGTGGCACACAGGAGCACTGGCTGGTCCCCAAAACCTGGCAGGGTGAGACCCGGTGGCTCGAGGTGGTCACTGGTGCCAGCTCCTGACAGTGCAGCACACCCTTGGCAGCATCATGGTGCCCCGAGTGAGACTTGCTGGATAAATAAATATTCCAGAGACGCTTCAGGTCATGTATTTTTCATGAGTTTGTTCTGCTATTGGGAGCCTCACCCTTTAAGAAGATTGGATGCATCTGGAACAGAAGTCATTTTTATAGTGAATAATTTGCTTGAAAATCTGATTCTGAATATCTTGGCGCAGGAAACACAGCTTGGCTCCCTGGAATGATCCTGCAGGGACCTAGGGAGGGTCAGGTGTGCCCCATGGCTCTGCCCAAGGAGGGCTGCTCTCCCAGCTGCAAACACCAGCAGTTCCTGAAGGGAAGTCACACTGAAGCAGAAGTTTCATGTAGGTTCCAGGAGTTTTTGGGGAAAGGCGTGGACCCTTCCCAGCCTGGGGGCTGGCTTGGGTGACCCACTCAGTGCTGCCGGCGCTGGATCCGTGTGGATTCACAGTGGGAACTTCGAGATCCTGGTGAAACAGCCAGCACAGTATTTATTCTTGAGCTGAGTTTCAGCTATGGATTTAGATATTGATGGAGTCTGCGCCTCCAAGCAAGGAGCGCTAATTAGCACCCGCAACAGAGAGCCAGCTTTTAATTAAACACAGCTTAGCAAGGGGCACCTGTTAGAGACATGCCATGTGCGAGAGCGATGCATGCAGGAGGATTTTGGAGCAGGGCTGAGTCTGGCAGGGCACAAGGCACTGGGATGGGGGTCCCACAGTGGGACAGGGTGTGGGGTGGGCAGCTGCAGGGCTGCCCAGCCCCGCCAGGGCCAAGCAGAGCCTCAGGGTTCCTGATGCCCACATTGCCTCCTCCACCAAGAACCATCCCATTCCTGTCACTGCAAATAACCAAACAAGCTGCACAGAGAAGAGAATAATATTAATATTAAAAAGGCATTTATAGTTTTAATCAAGCTTTGGGGGGAAAAGACAGCTTAACACGGCACTTTACACAGTTGATAAAATGTTTGACATTTACTGGTGCCTGTAATGAATCTTGTCTCAATTTTCTCTTTTAAAATGCCACTCCAGATACTCTATCTATCTGTAGGGTTTAAAAAGCACTTATCCAACAAAGCGTTATCATGATGAAGAATACGAAAGGGCGTCTTGGCAGAGCAGCACCAGCTCTAAGGTTTGCTGGCACCCAAGCAAGCCCTGCGTGGGGTGGGCAGGGGAGGGAGAATCAGTGTGGCCCCATGGCCCTGCTATAGCCCAGCCCACCAAAACACCCCCATTTCCCCACTGGTCACAGCGCAGAATGTGAGGCTCAGCTGGACCAGTGCCGAGTGCCTGGGATGCAGCAAACCCGAACACTTCGGAGGCAGAGGCGGCTGGAAGTTTGCTTTGTCCCAGAAGAACAGACCTTGGCTGCCAGTGCTGCCCGTGGCAGGACAGCGCAGGGGCTCTGGGTGTTATCAGGGAACCGCAGTTGTCCTGTGCAAACAGAGCTGCTGCTGCTCCACGGGCGCCGATCCGAGTGTTCCTGCTCCTCCTCTGGAAGGACACTGCGGAGGGAAGTATCAGCAGTGAACACAGGCAGCCGCTGGCCTGGACTTCCCTTTGAAGACTTCCACTCCAATGTCCTTTGCTTCTCCCTTTTTTCTCTGCTTTTTTTCAGAGGAAAGAAATGAATTATTCTATGGAAGTTAGTGTCTGTCTCAGGAGCCTGGTATAGAAAATTAGGTTTTAATAGCTTTGAAATTGAAGCTCTTTGGGTCAATAGGACAAGATTCAGACAGTGAAATCACAGGCCCATAAAGGGAAAAAAAGCAAATATTTTGTTAGTCATCAGAGAGTCACAGTCCAAAGATAGCAGGCAGGAGCTTAAAATACTGCTGTGCTCGTCAGCTCCCGAAGTGTTTAGTCATAAGCTCCTTTCTTCTGTTGTTGTCTCTCTATATATTAGCTTTGGGAATGCAGAATTTGGCTTTCCGTCCTTGGACGTGCCTGGGAATTCCTCAAGTCACCGCTGGAACTGGAAAGTTAACTCTGAGCTGAAAGCGCTGTAAAGTCCGTAAGGTAATGCAAAGAGAGAAGCCACTAACTCAGGCAGCACTTCAGATCACACAGGATGGAGAACTTCCAGAGAAGTTCTGCCAACAGGCACTGGAATTATTTGACTCATTATTAAAGGGATGAATGGGTTATAATTATTCCTAATTTCCTATTCAGAGCTCATTACCACCCCTAAGAAGGCGAGGTGGGGAGCCCTTGAGATCCGGCAAGTTACTTTAAATATTCATACAGCTGAGAGAAATTTCTCATGGTCTGGAGCTGTGATGGGGAAATGGGTGAAATGGGCTGGGAGGCTCCCCCATGATGGTCACTGCTCCCCAGGGGTGCCCACACTGACAGCAGCAGCACCAGCCCAGCATTCAGAGCTAAGACACCGTTAAGGGATCATCCACTGGCAAGCAGGAGATGGACACCTCAGTGTTTTATCCAGGTCACTCACTGCTTTGTGGCTATTCCAGGTTTTAGCTGTGGTGAGGTGAGGCAGTGGAAAGCCACAGGACTGGGACATGGCTCCTGGAGAGCTGCTCTCCTCTGACTGGGAGTGACAGCACACAAGGGACCGGCGACGCGCATCCCAAATATCTCCTACAGCGCACACGCCCCTAACACATGGAAATGTCACATTGCTTCAAGTATTGCACCCAACTTCTGTCCTCCAACCAGTGCCCAATTTCCTTCCAAGGATAAAGCCATGCGTTATTTTTGGCTGACCACTCCAGCTCAGGGCACTCTCATTTTCCCCCGTGCACTCAGAGGACAGACGCTTCCCGTGATTGCCTCAGAGCAATGACAAAACAAGCACACTCCTAATGGCTGGCAGAGTGCGTATGAAATATATTAAATGTATTAACTTTGGCACTTGCTGGGTCTCGGGAGGAGCTCTTTGAGCTGCTCCTGTGCTTCGCCTCCGCTCCCCCGGCTCCTTTACGCTCTCCCCTTCTGCTTGGAAAATTCCCTGTCCCCAAACTGCGGCTGCCTGGAGGTCACCGACATTCGCCGGCAGCTCGTCTGTGCCCCACCGGGAGCGGCCCCGGCCCGCGAGGTGAGGCTGGCAGATGGCACTCAGCCATCCCGTGCCACAGAGCAGCTGAGCCGGGCCAGCAGTGCCTGGGCTGGGAGATGCTCATTGCTCCCAGGGGCTCTCACGACCCCAGAGTCAACTCACAAGCAGAGCAGGGAGCATGGGAATGTGTCCAGGACAGCACGGCCAACTGCTCTGTTGGCTCAGGAACACCCGGACTCATAATGCCCAGATGCTTAAAGCCTGGCTGAGACTCACTGCAGGCTCTGCTGCCGGGAGCAAGGCTCTGGAAAGAGCAAGGCTCTGGGAGGAGCGAGGCGAGGGACAAGGCAAGTGGGAAGTCGCCTTCTTGTCCCCACACCGCCCTGCTGCCATGTGGGACAGACCACCCCAGGATGCCCGGCAGGGAAATACAAGGAGGCTCCTCTGCCGTGCCACCTGCCCAGGGTGGAACTGTGGCTGGCACTGGCCATGCAGCGGCCACCCACAGCAAACCCAGCCAGCTCCGTGTGGGAAGTGCTCCCCGGGGCTCACTCCCTGGCCACAAACAGCCTGGAATTTGGTTATGTTTTCAATAAAAGAAGTGCTGGAAGATAACCCCCCTGAGTGGCATCTGCCACGTGGGCTGCTGCTGCCAGGATGGGAAAATTGCCCTTTGTTCTTCACAAATAAATCTGAGGGAAAGCCCGTTCTGAGCAGGCAGCGTTCTCTGGGGGCTGCTGAGGACTTTGCAGGCGTTGCCATGAATAACAGTTTATCTACAGAGTTTCGTTCAAAATGAAGCCTCAGACACAGCCTAAAATTATGGGGATGCTGTGAAAATGGCTTTATAAACTATTGCTTTTTCCTCTCTGAGCAGCAGCAAAGTACAGGCCAGACAAAAGCCAGCCGAGACTCTAACTGTCATAAATAAGTCAGCAGAGCTGATAAAAATAAAGGATGAAATATAATTCAGCCATTCAGTGACAGATCCCATCTTAGCTGTGATATAGGGTCTGTTGAGACTGTCATTGCTTCAGGAAATTAAAGAATGAGCCCATTAGTGAGGATATTTAAAGATGCTCATATTAAGATTATGACTTCCCAGACTCAGCCCGACCAGGGAACTCACTCGATTCCAAAGTCATTTTTCACAGTCCCTTTTCAGTGCTGCTCTGAAGGACCCAAAAGTGCCATGGGAGGGGGTCATGGCTTGAGGGGAAAGTGGGGGCTGTGGGTGACAGCACCCAGCTCAGCTTGTCTGTTGCCATGGCAATGGGAATACCTGTCCAGAGCCTCAAGAGGCAGCACACGGGGGACACCTGGTCCTGGGAGAGGGATGGTAACCGTGTGCCCCTCCTTGAACACACGTGTGAGCATCTCCACACCCCCTGGAGCTCCTCTTGGAGCCAGGAGCAATCGCTGCCATTTGCTTCCACTCCTGTCTGGCAAAGCAAACACGGATCCTGGCAGCAACGGAGCAAAGCAGAGAAGAGCAGAAGAGTGGGTGCCCCATGAGAAGAAGCCCCAGGGAAGAGGAAGAACAGGGAGGACCCATGGCCTGGGAGTGGTCTCGTGGATGCCCATGCCTGAGGGGATGTTGGGTAAAAGAAAAAAGCAATGGCAAAAAAAAGGTGAAGGTTCCAGTCCTGGGATGTTGGAAAACTGATGGATAATTGTAATTAGCTTTCAGAATTTTTAATTATAGAAGGGGTATAAATAATCACAAAGCACAGCTTCACTAATGAGAGTCCTTGTGCTCAGAAACACGGGGATGCATTTGTTAGGGAGACTTTGAAAGCTCTGCTGTTAATTAGGTGTCTCACAGCCAGCAGGGTTTCAGGAGAAGGAGAAACATGTATACATTTAAATCAGGCTCATTGTGAGAGGTACCCAACATCAATTATGGGATAGCAGGGTGCTAAAATGAACGAGCTTTGTAATTAGAGAGTGGATCTGAAAGGCAGAGAAGAGGCTTTGCCTCCCCTCAGGTGTCTGCCAAAGGCGTTTAGCGTTGGTCAGGACACAGGCAGGAGGGGATGTGACCTGCCTTCCTCACGCTGCGGATCATCCCATGGCAGTGACCTGGCTTCCAGGTGCCCTGGAGGACATCCCACGGCTGTGACCTGCCTTCTTCATGCTGGAGAGCATCCCAGGATGATAACCATGCACTGCAGAGCATCCCAAGGCATCCTGTGGTGGGCTGGGATGGATCAGAGCTTCAACAGGACGTCACTGCTGGGGCTCGTACAGCCCCGTGCCACTGCTTTTATTGGAAGAGAAGCAGCAGGGGAGGGGGAAGGCTAGATAAGTTTAATTAAGCATGTGGGAACAGATTGCATTTCCCCACCCACAAAGCCAAACGGGGCACCTCGGGAGCTGCTGGCCCTGCTCTGGCCCATACCCAGGACTGGAGGGAGGTCCTGTGATCGCCCATGGGTGCACAAAGTCAAACAGCATCCAAAGAGAGCGAGTGAGGATGTTTTCTTCTTCCTCTTCCTTTCTGGGGCCACCTGGTGTGTTTTCCCAGTGGCTATAAACAAGCAGAAAAGGACATGAAAAACACTGGGAGACGCTTTTTGAAGCTGTGTCTGCTTTCGGCTGCTCCAAGAGCAGCAGTGAGCTCACACCACGAGGCCAATCTCCACCGTTCTTCCTTACATTTTCTCTTTTGGCTACAAATTTCAAGCTCTGCCACAGGAGTTTATGTAAGTAATTATGTTTAGTTGGTATTTGGCTAAATCTAATGAAGCAGTGATAAACAGCTCAGCGTTTTCTTCCTGATGGCTAATGAATATTAATTTCTCTGTCAAGAAGGAACCTCTGCTCACTGCAAAAGATTAGATTCCCATGCTAAAACTTGGGGAGGGGGTAGGAGTTCACCGGAAAGGATGGAGTTTTGGGAAAGCCTGCATCTGCTCCTGTATGGAGAGCAGCAGGCTGGGTTCAGGTGCCTTCCCAAGGAATGGCCATCAATCCCTGTCTGACCCATCCATTTGTTTTGGCAGAAACCTGTCCAAGGCTGAGCTGTGAGGATGTGTTCGGCACCGAGTGTCCCATGGCTCAGGCAGCAGTGACCGCAGGAACCCTCTTGCAGCCAGGGAGTGCAGGAAAATGGCTCAAAATCTTCTACAGGTGATTTTCCTCACAGCGTGTGGCTCTCCCTTTCTGGAACTTGAAGGGTAGGTGTTAATCTGCCACTTGATGGTCATTTCTGGCAGTGTGGGAAACGTGGTGCTGCTGTCACCACAGGAACCCTGCTACTGGAGATGACTCTGTGACTCTGTGCTCCAGCATCCTGTGGGATGTTCCTGCTGCTGGCCCCAGGCCAGCCTGGCAGTCCCAAGGGTTTGGGGTGCTCACCCCAGCTCCCTGTGCTGCTCCACGCTGCTCGGAGTGACGACTCAGTGCCAGCATCGTGTTAAACTGTTCTAACTTTAATCAGCTCGTGGGCTGCAGTGAAACGCAGTTCACACATGATGTGAGGGGAGCCGTGTGGCTCCTCCCGGGGAGGGGGCATCGTGAAAATGAATCTGCCCGCGTGGGTGAGGGGCAGCAAGACCCAGGTGGCCACTGTAGGCCCCCAGCAGGATCCCTGTGTGGTGATGTTTGCCAAGCCATCTCCTTCCAGCACGCTGCTGGCTGGCATCCCTCCTCCGAGGAGGGAATTGGATCGACTTCTTCCCAGCAGCTGCTCTCAACAGCCCAGTAGGATGTGTTGAGTTTCTTGACGTTGCTCTTGAGCATCAGCACCCTGTGCCTGAGGCAGTGCCAGGGACTGGGGAAGAATCCTGGGTGCAGTGGGGTTCAGGTCTGTCTGTTTTGAGGGGCACAGAGAGACCAGGGCAGCTCCTCGGCACCTGCATCCTCCCTGTTGACATCTTGGCAAAGGTAGCAGGAAGCTCCCACAGGAGCACCCCCAAGCCAAGGCACTGGAAGGGACTGGAGAAGCAGCGTCAGGGTTTACAGTAAAAGCAGATGCTAAACTTTGATTTTGGCAAAAGGAAGCAACTTCAGCATCTGCTTGAGGACATGCCCAGGCTGGGGAACGTGGGAGCTCCCAGAGCCCAGCAGCTGCTTAATCAAGCTCATTTTTGCTGTTCATCCTCGTGCAGCTCAGAGACAACAGGAAAAGCACCGACGAGTGCACCCACCGACCGGTTTGAGGCACTTCAATGCACTGAACCGCTTGCCCACCCTGTGGAACTTTCTTCCCTGCGATCCAACTTCCCAGCGGTGCTGCCACCCACCACGCTCTGCACTGCAAACCCGCTCATCTCTCCAGAGCCAGCCTGGGAAAGGGATGTGAGAGGCGGCTGCTCTGCCACTGATGGGTACAACTGAGTATTCCTTAGAACGAGGGGGAGAGGAAAGGGTGCCCTGTGCAAATACCATCTGCATTCAGATTCAAATAAAATTATAGCAAATCTGCAGCACTGGAGATAAGAATGGTAATGAGTTTTAATAGTTCCCTTTGATTTCTGCTATTGAAATCGACTCTGGGAGGCTGATATTGTATCGGGAGATGTTAGATCCCTGGCCACACATCAGGCAGCTGTACAGCTTCCAGGAGTGAGGGAGAGGGAATGCTGCTGTCACCACTCTGGAGCATTGTGGCCGTGGCACGAGTGGAGACCTGAGAGAGGCAGCCATTAGAGCAGCCGTGCAATTAGTCCAGCTATCGATTGTTAATACACTTTTAATCAATAATCTGGGCAAAGCTGGGAGCTGGATTGATGTTGTGGGGGTGTGCAGTATCCATAAAATTGTCATCTGAGCACCCAGGGAGGTGAGTTGCTTCTCCACTGCTGATTAGCTGGACGGGGCTGTAATCGGCCAGGGAAAGCAGGAGGTGATTCCAGATTATTCATTCCCGAGTGCACATCCCTGCCTGACACACACACTCCCACCAGCACCAGCTCTGCACCCCCTCCCCTCACTGTGGATCACCATTCCAGCTAATTGTGCGCATTCATTCACACTCATCAACGTCGAAATCTGGGACTGGCACCCGTTCCCTGAGACTGAACTCATTACTGATGCCGCTGATCAATTAATGATCTCGCTGTCCCTCCTGTGAGCAGCCACAAGCCCAGATGGAATGAGGGACACGGGAAGGAGGTGCCTCTGCATCCCTGCTGGTGTGAAGGGCCTTAACCCCAATTTCACCAAGGGAGCCATCACCTCACTCTGAAGTTGGATCACGTCACCACCACGAGCCGTGGCTGTGCCAGCAAACTTCACTTCTGCCAAATGGATTTCTCTCCTGCCATGGGGCCGTGGCTGCCGGGAGCTCAAGGCCGGTGTCCTGGGCTCCGGATGAGCCCCGTGTGCTTGCAAGGATCCATCTGGGTCAAATAGCAGGAGGAAAGCTCAAAACCTCTTTTTTTTTTTCCCTCTCTGAGAGCTCAAGGGCAAAATTTGAACATCAGAGGCAGGGACAAGTCTTCCTGGGCCGATTTGTGAACATCTTGTTGAGACATCCAGGATCAGATCCGAGAATATTTTAGTGATGCAGGGAGTGATTCAGAGTCATCCGGGTTATCCCCCCTCGCTGAGGATGCGATTGAAATGTTTTGTGGCTGAGTATCACCTGGGAAGAGCCGAGCAGTCACACTGGTACACAGACTGTCATGTTTATATCCCAGGATCTCCTCAGCCTCCCAGCAAGGCTGAGAGGAGCATCCATCACTTTCATACCCGGGATCTGCTCTGCAGCAGGGCTCCCTCACTCAGTGCTGCACCTGGATCAGACCCAGCTGCTCTAGGAGGGTGGGTCACAGCCCTTTCCCTGGCTTCTCACACAGCAGGTCCAGCCAGGACAGATGAGATCCTCATGGGAAAGGCCTGGGATATGCCACAGCTCAGGAAAAGCTGATGCCTACATTTTTTATACCAGAAGTTTTAAGTGCAGGAAGTTAACTTCCAGAGCCCGTGGATGCAGCTCAGCCCGGGGGCTGCGGCAGTGATCACGGGATGTTTAGGATGGCCAGGTCCCCTCAGCTCCCACCCCGGTGTCCCTCGGCCACGGCAGCTCCCCCGCAGTGAGCGGCTGCAGGAGCGCTGGCTCCGAGCGGGAGCAGCCGTCCAAAGGACTCTCCGAGCGCCTTTCCTGTGGGTGCTGTTTGCTTCCCGGCTGCCGGCGCGTGTGGATGAAACGTTGCCTCGTTTCTTCCCTCGGCGCTAGCCAGCTGCCCAAAGACAAACTGTCCTCCCTTGGGGGGTACATTAGAAATGCTTAAGCAAATTAGCCATAAATAGAAAATGTAACATATGGGGCTGTAGATAATGTTTCATTATAAATTATCATATTCTCCAGGGAGATACGCCTCTTCCCTTCACACCAAAGACTCTGGGTTTCTTCTTCTGTGCAGATTTTGAGTTTCTTCTTCTTTCTTTTTTNTTTTTTTTTTTTTTTTTTTTTTTTTTTTGGTAACTGTTTCTGACAACGATTGGACTCAGTAGTTGATTTCCTGGGTGCGGAAATTGGGATATGTAGCTCACTTCTGCTGCAAATCCTCTCGGATTTAAAATTCCCTCATTAAAAAAAGGAAAGAAGTGAATACAGTCCAGATGAAAGGTGCCTGAGTGAAGGCCCTGAAGATTAAATGGGGCTGCTCATCCACCACAGAGTTGCACCAAGGACAACAAGGCTGCTTCCCTGGCTCTGTCCCAGCACTGCTGGAACTGCCAGACCACAGTCCCAGTTCTGAGCCGTGTGGAAATCAGGCACTTTCCAAAACAAGAACGCCCACGAATTATTCCCTTCTCCTGCTTGGGCTGAACAGCTCAAGAGGAATCAGCCCAGTGCAGAGGCATCTCGCTGGGAGCCCATCCATCATCTCAGCACCATTCAGCTGTTGGGGATCCTGGTGGGCAGCACCAAGCTCCTCCCTCCTTGAGTAAATATGTGAAAACTGGTACTATTCATCCAGCTACAGAGTCCTTGAGGGAACAGATTCCCCAGACTGCCCAAAACTCATCTTTCACACCTTGAATATTGACTGGTTTGGTGGTTTTTTCTGTTTTATAATCCTGTCTTATAATCCTGTGGGTTTTTTCCCGCAGTGATCCAGAAACAAGTTCCCAGTGGCCACACAGAAGGTCACATCTTCCTCTGTCTGGGTAGGCATTTTTCTCCTCGCCGAAATCTCCCTGAACCGACCTCCACTGGAGTCTCAATACTCACACAGATGGCAGCGGAAAAGAGAATTTTTTTTCCCCCAAATATTATTGCGTATGCAAACACAGACTGTGCAGGCAGGAGCCACAGCACAGGAAGCAGTTTTCTTCTCCACAGCTATAGGTGCATATGGATATTGATCTCCAAAACCCAGAAACTGAACCCATTAGAAGCACTTCAAGTGAGATTATTGCAGACGCAGAGATTTACCTGCTGTAATTGCAGAAACCTTGGCGCTTGCATCCTGGAGCTAATTGATGTCATCAAAGCACTGAATGAGTCCTGATTTTGGTAGTTAGAGTCCCACCTGGCACCTCCGCCTCTCCGTAATAACCACAAGCTTAAGGGAAAGGAAATGCAGAAAGGAACATCTGTTGCAGTGCAAATATTTGGGAGGATGGTGGCAGCTCCTGGCAGAGATGTTTCCCTGCCTGGTTACACGTGCAACGTGTCCACTCCTGCTTTGTCAGCATCCTCCTCGCCTGCTGGTGGGATGCAGAGCACTGGAGCTCATTGACCAGCAGGATGCAGGGAGAGGAGTGGGCGTGTTGGTGGGATGTGGAGTTCTGAAGCATCTGTGTTGGTGGGATCCTGTCCTTCCCAGGACCAAACTGAACATGGCCGGGTGGGATGTGGCTGTGCAAACAGCTGGTGGGATGCTTTCCCTGTTGTCCTGTCCCCGGTATGCTGCTGCACGCTGTCAGAGAGGATTTGCAGTGGTTCCCAGTGGCACTGAGGGGTTTAACAGACATCCCGTTATGCTGGGGACAGGTGACTTAACTGGGTCAGCAGGCTTTGCTCTGCAAAGGCTTAAACCTTTCCATTTGCTGCCTCTGTGAGTCTCCTGCAAACTCCAAACCAGAAGGAAAAATGCCTTCAAATTTATGTGGAATTTTGTTCGTGATGGAACCCGGTGGAGACGCGCCCTTGTCTTGGTATTGCCAAAAGGAGATGGGTGCTGAGGGGGTCCTACCTTGCTCCCCACAGGATGCTTGCATGGCACTGGAGCTGGAGGGGACCCAGCAGTGCCCACCTGATCCTTCTGCCTCACCATCATCGCTCCTAGAGGGAGATGGAGGTGCCATCAGGAGACACAAACACCGGATTTTCTGTCTCCGGGTTCACCCATGTCCCTTGAGGCTTTCATGCTGTATGGACCCTCACAAGGACCTCAGAGTGCAGGGACAGTGGTGGGACCAGAGTCCCTGTTAAATTTCCTTTGAACATTTGAGCTGGGAGCAGTGGCTTTCATGGCTCACGAGGCTCGGAGAAACTTTCTGCCCAAGGAAATATTGACCTTTCCTGCAGAGCAGCAGAGCGCAAGGATGAACAGAGCTGCGCCTTCAGCACCCGGCTGAGAGCCGAGCATCCCGCAGATCAGCCCCGTCAGTTAAAATAAACAACAACCCCAGTGCATCCCTGCCAGGGCAGAGCTTCGGCTTATTGTTCCAGTCAAAATAGAATTATCGCCCTGAGGCCTTGGAGATCAAAAATGGGGGAAAAGAACAGCAAAGGCAGTGAGGGAATTGCTGGAGCAGTGATTCTCTTGCCAGTGTTGGAAGCTGACGCTGGATTCCTGTAGACACAGGGAACAATGCAGTGCTGAGGGCGGGAGTCGCAGCCTGCTCGGGTGCTCGATCCCCTCTCTTGCTCCTTGCCAACCTCTGGCTTTTATAGCCTTTGGCTTGCACTTGTTTTTTTTAAAAACACAAACCCATTGCTCACTTTCTTGCTGCGGCATGACGCACTCGGTGCAACAAGATGGACAAAGGCAAGGGGGATCTCGAGTGTGGGGCAGCACGAGCCCTTGCCAGCAAACCCTCCACAGCCAAAAACGTTGGAGTCCTAACCCTAGCTGGAACAGGAGAGGGAGGCAATGCTCTCTGGACATCTCGGTCTCCTCTGGAGGCTGCGACAGGCTCTGGGGCAGGCAGTGATGCCCTGGGCACACAGAATTCCAACCAGCGCGGAAATTGAGGCAAAATCTGTCTGGTGTGCTCCGTGTGCTGGTGATGAATTATTCATCCCCTCCCAGCCAGCATTTCCATGAAAAAGGGCCACCTTAATACTAGGGACACAGGAGGAAGGTGGCAGGGCCGTGGGTCCTGCGGGAGCACTGTGCACTTCCAGGAGCGGAGCGGGCGCGTCTCCCGCACGTCTGCGCAAAGCAAACACAGATTATGCCGTTTCTTCAGGCCTTTCATTTCACACGTCATTTTTTCTATCTAAGTATAGGTTTACACGAGAGGTAATTACCATCCTTTCACAGCTCTTAGTGCAGAGCAAAATGAGATGGAGTATTACATTCGTAATCTAATCGTAAATAAAAAGGGCCGTAATAACCCCCAATTAGCACATTAAAGTGTGTCGAGGACTTGTTTTACCACTCCGGTGTAAACAAGACCCCTGGGAACACCTCACATCGCTGAGGCAGGACTGGTGGGTCCCTCTTCTCCCTCACGGAGCCAAGTTATGCAACACCCTGAGTACCAGCTCTTAGTTGGAGTCAGACATGGATTTTTCATGAGGATAAATTAATTGTGGGCAATTCTGTTCCCTCTGCTGGCACATCTGGTGCCAGGCAGGGAGGAGAGGGCTGGAGTTTCCTCTTCCAAGCTGCTGGGACGGCATCGCTGGCTTCTATTGGCCGACTGTGGGGAAGGAAATGGAGATAAAACAAAGGGGTGGTGTGAAGATGAAGGTCAAAAATGACCAGGAGCCCATTGCTGCTCTCAGAGTTAGGCACTGAACACAGCATTGGATGAAAAACATCTCCCAACACTCCAGGGTGGGCAACAGCCGAGGTGGGGGCTGGTGGGGTCACCCCCACACCTGGGTCGAAGCTGGTGGATGTGCATCAGCCGTCCAACAGGAGATAGCATTTTTTTGTCGCCTTCTGTAAATACATGGAAGGCAAACGGGCTGAGGCCTTTCCCAAAGCCGTGATTGCAATCCCCTGGGGAGACTCATTTTCAAATGATCTTGTTAGACATTGTTAGGAATTGATATATTTGCATAGCATGAATGTTAAAACTCAGAAAGAACTCAAATGCCAATTAGAACCACGGCGGTGTTTTTTCCCCCCTCATTAATCAGTCATAAAAGAGCAGCTCCAGGTGTTTTTCCCTGACTAAACGCCGGCAGAACTCTAGCATTATTAATCTTGATGACCCAAGTGCCATCACTGTACGTGGATTTCAGCAAAGTGATGGAAGACTGGAAACGACGCGAGATGCGAGGCGTAAGCGCAGCCACGGATCACTCCCAGGGCCTGGGGACCACCGCTGGGATAACAGTGCTGGGATAACCCTGCTGGGATAACACAGGCTTGGAGCGCAGCAGTCAGGGACGCTGCTGGGATAGCGGCGCCGGGATAACCTCACGCTCTGCATAAAATCAGCAACAAAACCTGGAATTTTGTTTCGGGAAACAGCGAGGAAGTGATGAGCCAAGCAAGACTGGGCTGAGAAATGCTTGTGCCGATGTTCCAAGGCAAGGAATGCTGCACTCAGGTGAGGGAAATGCCATTGGGAAAGTAAAAGGCATCACAAATCAAACAAACACGCAGATGGGCTGGGTTATGGCACCTGGCACAGCAGGGAGGATCTGTGCAGAGTCACCCCTTGGCATCTGGGCACCCAGAATGTGCTTGCTGGGGCCGAGTTCCCTCTTTTGACATCACTTGTTTTCCTTGCTGGGCTCGAATGGCACAGCCCACCACGGAGTCGCTGGGGTTCCACGGCGGCTCAGCCTCGGGGGGCGCTGGCTATGGAGAGAAGGACCTTGGAAATGAGCGGGGCATGAGGGCAGCCCCTGTGCCAGCAGGGCCCGAGGCACATCCCAGCCTGCAGGCAGTCAGAAGGACATGGCCAGGCTGTTCTGAGCCCTCGCAGGAGGAATTCAATCAGCTTCACAGTGATTAATTACCCAGCCACAGCCTCAGGTGCAGCGCTCCCCTGGGACAGGATGGGGCAGAGGAGCAGCCCTCGCCTGGCCTCCCACCCGGGAATAAAACCTGCATGGGATCAGCTGTAATTAGCAGCACCCAATTATATATCCCACTACAAATGATGATGAAAAAGCAAAAAACCCCGAACTAAAAATATCTCCCCTGGGAGAAGTGTGGCCAGTGTTTAAGCTGATAAGACAGAGAGCGAGGAAGAAGATGAAGCAGCAAACTGTCCTTCCACTTAAAAGGTAGGGCTTCAGATATGCAGATTTTCAATAAGCTTTTGAAATTCTCTAATAAAAATACTGTTAAATATTAATTATATTGCTATTTATAAATCTATACATAATTAATAGGAAAAATTAATGGAGCAAGGATCGGTTAATTGTCTTCTAAATGTTTGAATAGTGAAACATAATTATGTTTTGATGTGAAAATGTCAGGAATACACTGAAGTGTTTTTCTATTATTGAAATGAGCGAAACTTGCTGGGAGCTGCAGCCCTGTGAAGGGGCTGTTTCACCTTGTTCCACTTCACCCGCAGAGTTTTTGTGCACTTTGCTGCCTCGGGATGGTGAATGCCACCGAAAGTGAGAAGTGTTTACACAACAAATTGTGATTCTCCCTATTTAAGGCTACAAACACCATCATGACCCAGCTGGAGATCCCCTGGGCGCTGGTGGGGAGCAGCACCCTCCTGACAGAGCGGGGACAAAGGCACAGCAGCGCCCAAGGACAGACCACACGCATTGTGGGAACCTCACAGAGATATCCAAAATACTTGGCTGCTTTGCCTCCTTTTGGGGAGATTTCATGGGAAAGAGATGCCAGGCTGTTTCCTCTGGAATTTGTGACCTCTGCTGCATTTGAAGCGAAAATGGGGTGGAACGACTGTGGAGGGGCAGGAGGGACGGAGGGAAGTGCTCAATGTGATCCCAGTCTTGGGCAGCTGCTGAGACTCGGAGCAGGGTTTCCTGGGCTCCCCGGAAGCATTTTTGGGAGTTTTTGGGCAGATGCTGCACTCACCACCCTGTGCCACATCCCTGGACAAGATGTGGGTGCAGCTGCCCGTGGCGTCTCCAGAGTCCACCCACAGTCCTGCTCCGTAGATTTGGGAGGGCTCTGCACTAAAAGCAAAGCAAATCACACGTTTTTCTTTACAGGAGAACACAGTACAAGCTTTTGCACTTAGTCAAAAGGCTTTTTTTACCTTAAAAGTGCAATTTGCTGCAAGGGAACAATGAATTCCAAATAAGTTTTATTTCCTAACAGTCTTATATGCTGGCTTGCTTTGTCCTGAAAAACTCCTGCTTGGTTCTGTTGCCTGCTTTTGTGTTTGCTGATGAACAGCGTCATTGAGAGATGGCTGTGATGCAGGGCGAGCCCTTAGCCAGGCTCTCTGGCCCGGCCCTGGCTTGCAGCAGGGGAACCCTGGCCAAGGAGATGGATGCTTGGGACCTCCTGCTAGGGAAATGGCATCTGTGAAAATCAGACCCAGCTGAAGTGTGAGCATTCAGAACAAGTAACGCTGCCTCCATCGCGGCATTGGATCTGTCGAGGTGCTGGAGTCCTCACCCCGTGCCCACTCCCAGCCCCTGCCCCTCTGGCTGGTGATTTGGCTCCTTGGGGACTCCCACACCAGCACAGCAGCCAGAGCCTCCCTTGCCATGACATGAGGGTAGAGCCACTCCCGTGGCACCAGGAGCTCATCCATAAATGTTCCAGAGGTGTTACACAACCTGACAAACCTGGCGCTGTGAAGAATGTGGCACAAAACATAAGGAATTTAGCAGAGCATGTGAAAGATGCTACAAACCCATAAATTTTCCCCTAATGCAATCCCTATGCAGATCTGGGCACAGGGCTGGGCCCTCTCTGCCATCATTCACCCTGACAAATGAAACTTTCCCAAACTTTTGCACATGAAGGAAAGGTTTGCAGTTTGGTTTCTCGGTTTGCTTGTTTTTAAATGCGTAACATGAGCGATTATGTCTCAAACCAAATGCTTCAAAGGCCTTCTAACTTTCTGGAAGATTCATGGCACAGCTTCCCCATGTTTTTTGAAGAGGAAAGTACATTTATTTATTGCACTTTAAGGGAGAGATAGTATCTCTCAGCCAATTCGCTAAAACAGCTCCGCTGTCCTAAGGCACTTACCGAGTATTGCTCTGCTCAGCTAATATATTACTATATAAAAAGGGAACAAATGACCTCAAAATTCGGACATCTGTCTCTGATGGGTTTCTCTGTGGTTCTCAGAAAGAAGTAACAGAGACAGGCCTCCCTCAGGCCTGTGCAGAAAGCAGGAGCTATTCTGGCTGTCCTGATGCTCCTGCCAAAAATCTTTGGCTGGAGCAGTGCCTGAGCATCTCTGTGTCAGCACAGGGAGAGAAGCCTCTGCAAGGACCTGACCCAAAGGCAGGTTTTTCTTCACGACTTTGTGGACTGAGGACTTTCCCCATTCCTGAGCTCTGCCCCACATGAGGCTTTGGGACATGGTCACAGCACCTGGTGGGAGGTGAGTACTGGCTCCCCAGTACCCCTGTGTCGCTGTTTTCCCCCGGACGAGCAGAGAAACGACACAAAGTCCAGGCTCAGGGATAAATGGAAGCGCTTTAATGGTCTCTTAGAAGACTTTTATATGTTAGTTTGCAAAAGTGTATTAGATGGAACAAAGTAATTGGTTTTTTGTCATCCACCCCCTAAGGGGATTAGTCAAGTTCTAAGACACTCATCTCTGAGTGTTTTTCTAGTTAGAACCATAACAATCCTGCAAAACAACCTGCAGGTGCAAGAAGTTTACAAAACCGTAACACTGTTTTGAGTTGCTTGCATGGGAAAGACAGAGCTCTCACAAAATGCTGCAGAGAGCTGGAGAATTTCTCTGTAAAGCTTTCTCAGCATCCATACCCCTGTGCTCACGCCCTGCCCCCCTGGGTTTGAACATGGTGAGCACCCCCAGGTCCCTGCAGGCACTTCCCTTTCGGTGGGGGATGCTGAGGGCGCTGAGCCCGAGCGATGCACTGAGTGCCTGGTGCTTCAAGGTAGAGGAGATGAATCCCAGGGCAGCACACGGGCTGTGTGGTGGCTGTGCCCGGCCACCACGCTGCATCACAGCTGGTCCCTGCAGCCACAGGCTGAGCATCTGCCCAGCACTGTCCCTGTGGCAGGGCCCCAGGTGAGTGGGCACACGCTGTGCCACAGCCTGCGGCCCGAGCTGCTGGAGGCAGCAATAACCCCTCTGTCCTTCTGATCTCCCGCCACTCTCCCTCCCAATGCTGCAGGCAATCAAAAATGGGCAACAAACGAGCAGTCAGCATTTGTGCTCGAGATGTATTTAAAAAGGTTAAAGAAAACAGATCAAAACATCCTTTATTCTACAGCCTTTTCCCCAAAGTAACACGTTAGCCCTAAGGTAAAAATCGGTGTTCAAAGCCTGTACCAATTTTCAGAGAGACAAAGGCTGCGTTTAACACTTTGCGTCCTCGGTGTGCATGAGGCAGTGCCAGTGGTTCCCAGTTAATGCCTCTGCACTGGTGAGGTGGTGCTGCGGATTGAGGAGAGAAAGAGCTAAACCAGGCACTTGTGAGAACTCCTTTCACAGCATTTCACACTGAAGGCTTTAGAGGATGCTGACACTCTGGGTTTGTCAGCCACATCTCCCCAGGACAAACGCAGGAATTGGCCTTCCACACCAAACCAAGACAGCACATCCCCGAGGCTGTGCCAAGCACGCACTGCCCAGCCCCCACGTCCCACTGCAGGAACCGCACTGGGACCAGCACAGTGCTGGGGCATCGCTGAAACCGAGCACGTACTGGTTTTGACGACCTTCTCAAGTCTTTAAACTCAGCAGAACAGGCAGCACCTCGCTCAGACTTGTAAGGAAAAGATTGGGTTTGTCCACAGGAGCCTTTCCGTGTTTGTGAAAGGTCAGTGGGGGATGTGAAACTCGCCATGGAACCACAGTGGTTTGTTCAATTTACAAGCATCATTCCTTTCAGTGCAAACAGAAACTTACTCAGGTCCCTGCCTGCAGCCCTGCCCGCTCTCACCAGAGGCCGGGGCTGGATCAGAGCATCGATGTCAGCCCTGAGCCGGTGGGTTGCGATGCCCCAGCACAAGATGAGAGATGCCAACAAGGCTTCTCATTAGCCCACAGCAGTTTAATTACTCGTTGCATGGATGTCTCCTCAGAGAGAGGACAAGGGGCATGGATTCTTGCTGCTTCTTTCTAAGCAAATGCCAGGGGTCTAATTCCTAAATTTTCAGACATTTTCCTGATTAGAGGCTGCCTCAAGAGCCAGGGGAAAGCCAGCAATGGAGCAGAGGTTCAGGTGCCTCGTTGACCCTCGCTCTCCACAGCGATCCTGGCAGTGATCCCTGCTTCCCATCCCTGCAGAGCTGCTGCTGCTCCTGCAGGCACCCGCTCCCTCCACACAGAAACGTGTGGCCGATCAAACATGAAGCAATAAAAAATTCCCTCAGCCCACAAACACCTTCCCCAGTCAGCTGGGCATTTTCTGAGCTAAAAGGGCTTTTTTCTCCCTTGATGGATCCCTAGAACGATAATTGAACGATTTGCTGTAATAAAAAGTTAAATTGCATAAAATTAATATTGATCCAAATTAAACCATTTGTCTCCCTTCCCTTTTCAGCTCCACAAACACGATTATTGCTTTGGCTGTTACAAACCAAATACAATCACAAGTTGCAATCACAGCTTGTTTTCTGCCCTTTGCTCTCCCTCTCCAGCTCCCTTCTCTTGCAGGGGAGAAGGCAGCACCGGGGCCAGCACCTTTTGGATCTTCCTGAGCACTAGGATGCCTCTCTGGCCCTGGCCAGGCTGTGGCACATGCTCCAGCCTCGGATGTTTGTAGGAGGGACCACGGTGGACAAGGAAGGGAGGAAATATCCCAGTGACAGACTTCAGAGCCAGTTCCCTCCTGCTTTCTCTTCTCCTCCACCATTTTCTCATGGCAATAATTGGAAAGGAAGGAAGGAGCTATAAATACCTCTGGAAATTAAAAGGAGCATGTATAGTCTTGGCAGAGAGGCAGAATATCTGGAGGGTCTCGGCTGCTCTCCCCTACACCTGCTGGCAAATGTTGACTTTGAAATTTTTCATTTGTCTCCTCTGGGAGTACAGGCAAAACAATATTTGACAGCCCAGGAAAACTGCAGTTTCTATGGAGCCAGGGATGAAAATCTGGCTCGGAGGAAAGCAGGGTCTTAAACATGAGCGAGCCTCTGCAGTGGGATGTTGGAAAAGATGCCCCCACTGCCTGCAGTGAGCCTCAGAGCAGGGATACGTTCCTGGAGCTGGTGAATGGAGCCAGATTCCCAATGTCCACCTGCAGGTGGACACAGCACCGGATCTCCCAGCATCCGCAGTGCCACACAGAATCCCCATGGCATGGCCCAGACAAACCCTGGGCTCCCTGGAAGCCTCCCTGGCTGCCATCCCCATCCCCAGGACCAGCTCAAGGCAGCAGCCTCCCCACCAAAACCTGCTCTCCACAGGCCAAGGAGCTGCTGCTCAGTGGCTCTGGGACGTCACTGCTGGAACCAGAACTTGCTGGGGCAGGGTAAAGCAGAAGGAAATCCAGGCTTGCCTGTGTAGGAAATACATTTTCCCTGAATCTGGGCTTGTTCCAGAGCAAGTCCTTGAGTGCAGGGCTGCTTGCCAGGCCCAGACCCCAGCCTGGGAGGCAGAAAAAGTTCATGGGACTAGAGAGGTTTCAAACCAAACATTCCTGGCTCAGGGAAGCAGGGCTGTTCCCACAGAGCCATTCCAAACCAGCTCCAGTGCCAAACAGGTTTATTCTGTAAACTTTGCAGATGTGGAGGCAGGGCAGAGTTACTGAAATAGCTCTCGCTGGGCAGGTTTGGTGCTAAGCTGCCATGTAAAACTCCAAGGAAATATTCAAAGTGAGCAGCTGGGGCCAAACCCTGCCAGAACTCAGCCCAGAGCATCGCACGGGACCAGGGACAGCTCCCGACTGTGGTTTCTGGCATGCTGGATTTACCAGCACCAGGGAGGAACAAAAGGAAGGGAAAAGGCAATTGTACATTCAGCTCAGCCCTGGGTTGTTCTTTCACCACGTTCAGCTGAGCTGTACAGTGCTTAATTTAAAGTGCTGTTCCGTGTGGGAAACTCGTAAAACAACACGATCCATATTTATTATCTCTTGATGATTCTGACCAAAATCTTCCCATTTTGTGAGATCAAGGGGAGGGAGAAAAGTGCTGCTGTGCCAGCCCTGCCAGAGGGTCGCACATGGGTCTGCAGACAGCCCGTGCTCACTGCTCTTCTCAGCCACCTGCACAAGGAAGAGGCTGCAGAAGTCACCCCCCTTGCCAACATCTGCCTCGTGCCCCTTATCTCCCACTCCTTCCCCTCCAGGAAAACATAAACCAGCACCTCACAAAGCCTTGAAGAAAGGCTTTTTAAGCTTTTTGAGCTTAATCTGTCCTTTTCCCTAGGAATCCACTGTGAGCAGCTCCCCCAGTCCTCCCCGCGCCTCGCAGCCGCTCTCCAGCCGAGCTCTGCTCCTGCCTATTCTCCGATGCCTTGTTGTCCTCCAAAGTGAACATGAGTTGCTGCCAGCTCAAATTAGTGTCTTCTCACACTCGGCCAACTGAGCTGCTGAAGGAGGGGAAGGAGTCGGGATCTTCCAGCCTTTAGAGCCTGTTCAACGTCTCTTACACACTGCCCGACTGCCGAACGGTGAGAGAGCCTTTGGAACCGGCGTCTCTCCATCCCTTCTCGCATGGGAACCTGGCTCTTCCCAGAGAAGCCATGGAGCAAACCTCTTGGATGGGAACCTCGGGGGCAGGGCTCTGAGGAGGTTAAACTTTGCACACAAGACAGAGAAGCAGCAGCAGCTGAACCAAAGGTACCAAGGGCAGTGTTTCAGCAGGAGATGCCGAGGATGGTTATAAAACTGCAAACCAACCAACCAAACCAACCTGCAACAGCAAACTGGCCCCAGAAACAGCTCAGTGATCGGTAACTGGCCACGGCAGCAGTTCCTGTAGAACATCCTGGAAATGCCAAAGTTGGGGAAGAGGGGAATCCCTATTACATTTCTTTGGAAACACAACCCCAGCGACTGAGCTGGATGAGGAAAACCTTTCACAGGGGCCATTGGTTATTTGATAGGGTGTGGTTGATTGCACAGCTCTGGTGTCTAACTGCCGCACATGACATCCCTCTGGAATGGCACCTGGCTGCCAAAAAAATTAACAGGAGCCAGAGAAAATCCCAGCTCAATCCAGATACTTCTGCCTGGTTATTTTTGATTGTCCTCCCGGTCTGCTTGCAGACCCTGTGAAGGAGGATAGGCTTTTTATTGACCAGATAGCTGTGGCTGTAATCTCTCTGAAAATGCACATTAAAGGAATTTTAAAATCGAGATTATCTCCGTGAGTAGTCCTTAATGACTCCTCTGCAGCTGTTACAATGCTTATGTAAATATTGCCAGTGAATATTTAAGGCTCTATTAAAGAGAAATTTACTGTGCTGTCCATAACTGAATCTCTCCATAAATCCCACTGCACAGGTTGGCTCTCTGGAACACAAGCACTGCCTCCCTATTCAGCTCAGCATTGGGATCCTCCCCTCCACAATCCTGATGTGGTTGTGGATATGATGCTGGCAGCATCCTCGGAGAGACACAAGCCTCTGAAGGGGACCTGCACCCCAACTCCAGCAACTTTAAAATCAAAATGTAGGAATAATGTTCAAGTAGGGGAAAAAAAATTAAACTAGGAAGATGTAACAAAATGTGATTCAGTATAAATTAATATTCCAGGTGGGAGCAGTACATGTGTACATATGCACAGCTGCCATCAGCTCTTCTGTTTTGAAGCTGGAGGAGCATGAAAACAGAAACCCGTCTTCTATCCGAGCTCAAACCTGCCAGAAGCAGCTGAGACATGAGAAGGGGCTTTGGCATTTCTCTGGGCTCACAAAGAGAAAGCCAAATGAATTCAGATTCATCCGCACTTGAAAAGCCACTTCTCTGCAGGATTGGAGCAGCAGATGGATGGAGAGCAGGAGCACCACAATCTTCCAGAGCATCTCCCACCACCCAGCATCGCAGTGCCCAGGACATGAGCCAAACCAAGAGCCGAGCCATGGAAATTCCAGCATTTCCCAGAACGCTCTGGAAGATCATGACAATAAACTGAACAAGAAGCAGCACCAGATGGAGTTCTCTGAACCAGACAGGCCTTTTCTTCCCCCTCTCCATTGCCAGGTCTCAGTCTTCCCACACAAACCTACCCTGCTGGCAGTGGCATCCCCTGGTCTCAACCCACAGCCACACACCCCCAGGAGCTTAAAGAGAGGAGGAAACCAAAGATCACAACTAGCTGAACCTTGTTTTTTTTTTAATTATTATTATTATTGAACATTTACAAGCAAATATAGCATCAGGATCTTAGGAAGATTTAATGGAAAAAATTAATTTTCCTAATTCATTTTCCTAATGAAGTACTTGAGCTCCAGGGCAACAACTGCTAATGGTGCTTCTATCTCAGCTGAAGAGGCAAAAAAATTGTGTTTAATAGTAATTTTAAATATAGATTTGAGGTTCTTTCCCATAAATCATGAAGTCAGATAAGGACTGCACATAATAACTTGTCAGATTACATAAACAAAACTGATTTAAAATACTTTAAAAAACACTTCTATTCCATTTGCAAGGCTGCACGCTTGCAAAGAAACTTCACATCTGCGTAAGCCACCACACACTTAACCCTTCACCCACGGTAACTCTTCCTATTTAACAGCACCAAACCTGGTCATCAAAAGGGCTTTAAAAAAGAATTTAAATTGTATGGATATGAATTTCTCCAGGGAGGGATCCTGGCAGGTTTGCTCAAGGAGAAGAGCTGCTTCCCACGCAGGGGTGATGGGCACCTGCGAGAAGCAGCAACAGCAGCCCAGCCAGGCACCATGAGATACCCCAGGAGATCCTGGGGTTAAAAGCAGCCAAAACCTCTGCTGGGAGCTCAGGGTTGCTTCCCCCCAGGTTTCCAGCCCCAGCAGCCTGCTCACAGGAGCATTGTCCCTCCACCACGAGCCCTGCGTGTCAGGGAAACGCAGCATCCGTCAGTTTTATTCCCTGCGTGCTGCCCTGGGACACCTCTCAGCTGCTGCCGTGCTGAGCTATTACCCTGAATGTAAATAATGGCCCACGCTGTTCCACTCCTTTACAACAGGTACTTTTTTAATGCTTCCCTCCTTGAATCCTGCTTCCCCCGAGGACCAGAGTGCTGCAGGCTGCTGCGCTACTGCAGCGGAACCCCGCCAGCACAGCAACACCCGCCGGCTCAGCATCTCCAGGGCTTTCACTGGGGGAGCAAACACCCCTCTCTGATACACTGAAAACATCAAGATGATCATTAGCATCCTCCCTGAACCTCTGCTCCCTTCAGTAAAGGGACGCCAAGGGGAGAAAAAACCTCACTGACAAAACCTGAATTAGCACTTCAGGGTGTGTTGACAGGCAGTGGGGGATTTGTACCATGAACCCTCCATCTTCTGGCCTTGGACCATCACTAAATCCCTGCTGCCAGGACAACCACCCATCCCCAGCTTGAGGGCCCACTGATTACCATGAATTACCACCAGTTTGTGTTGAAATGAACATTCCCATGAGGAAATGCCTGGGTTGAACCAGTGGCTCATGCTGAATCCTCTGTCCCTGGCCAAGGAGCCTGTGCATGGAGGGAGCAGGGCCACAGCTGCCAGCAGAACCACCTTCAGGGGCCAGTGGGAACTGGGACTCCTCAGGAAGCCCAAAACTCTTCCCTTCTCCAGAACAAGCAGAGGGACCAAATATCCCCATCCCAAATGCCCTACCCTTTTCAGTGCTTTATAAACTTTTTATCCAGCTGTAAAATTTCTAATTATCTGAGGTAACTAACCAACGTTGCATGAACTCAAACCGACACTATTCCAGTCAAATACCTAATTAAAAATTTCTGCTGTGCTGGTTCCTTCCCCCAGTTACATAAATTACTGTGCAGGGTGCAGCACCATGGCTGGGACCCCAGTTTGGTGATCCTGATTGTGGTAAATGCCAGGACCGGGAGGAATGAGCTGCACCCTGCCCTTGCCCCCAGTGCAGCAGCACCGGCCGTCCTGGCCAGCATTCCCAACTCTCCCAGCCATCATTCCCTGCGCTCTCCATCCGCATTTGCTTTGGAGAGCCCCAGGCTGCACCCAGGAGCAGGCTCAGCTGGCAGAGATGGCTCCGGAATTAGAGCGAAGCACATCCTCAGCTCGCCCCTCCTCAGAATCCACTCTGGGAAACATTTCTTCTCCAAGGAGCCAGCCGCAGCTGGAGACTGACAGTTTGGAAAGCCACAAAGAAGAGAGACCGTGGCAGGGAGAAGCCGACCCTCCCAGCTTCTCCGGGGTATGCACGTCCCAGCTGCTGGGACCTCAGTGTTTGCATCTCACCGACCACGGGGGAACTTCAGCGTCTCCTCAAGCTGTGCCAGAAAACCTGATATTCCTCCTAATGATTCACCTGCCTCCACACTGCATCAAAGGCATCAAGTGGGTCTCATAGCAACTGCCAGATTAGCACATCTCCCTAAGCCAGGCTTATCACTGCGAGCGGGAGGGCTGGAAGGGAATGTGTGTGATGCCAGCTGGGAAACAGCAGCAATTCCCCCCAGCTGCCACATACCTGCCAGGGATGAGCTGCCACTGGGTCCCTAGAAGGGACAAGCACGGGCTGAGCCCCAGGGAGCACTGGCTCCTTGCCTGGCTCTTAAATAACATCTCCCCCAGCCCAATCAAGCCCGGGAGGCTCCTACCCCACAGGCAGTTGCTTTCCTGCACACCTGCCTGTGAGAGGAGCTGACTTCCAGAGCTCTGTTTTGGCTCAGCTGTGTCCAGCTGTAGCCTATGGCACATCCATGTATGCCACGTTCACGATTCCCTCAGCTTCCCACAGTCCACGTGAGCAGGGAGAGGGTCTGCAGCAGCTTGCTGTGCTCATGTCCATGTTCCACGTGCACTTGTGTTTGATGTGGGAGTGCTGACAGCGGATGTCAGCACCTTTAAGCAGCAGGAGGGATTTAGAATCACAGACTGGTTTGGGTTGGGAGGGACCTTGAAGTTCATCTTGTTCCAACCCCCTGCTATGGGCAGGGGCACCTTCCACAAACCCAGGTTGTTCCATGGCTCCTTTTACTCCGAGGGTCCTACTGGAACAGCCCCAGCCTGTTGGAAAGCCTGGCTGGAAGCGCTGGTGGGAGAGGGAGGCCAGCCACGCTAAACGCTCCCGGCAGCGAACACGCGGGTGGACAAGCGCATCCAACTCCACTCCAAATCCATTTTAGATCAAAGGCATTTGACTCTGCCTAATTCCAAAGAGTCCTCCTGCCTTCCCAGTCCAGCTGTAGGACTTCCCAGGCACAGCCCTAGTCCTGCTGCTGCCCCAGCACTGAGTGTGAGGCCTGCCTGTGGGTGTCACGAGTCCCATCTCCTTGGCAGTACCGTGGCAAGAGGGGACAAGTCCAGAGCAGTCCAGACAGCTTCTGTGGCGTTTTTGGAAAGGGCTGTGGAAATCCTGTCCTTTGGGTCTCACTGCTGCTGCTTTCCCCAAGCATTTCCAGCCTCTCCTTCATCTCTGGATTTACCCTGCTATCCATAGCACTGGTCAGTGATGCCAGGGAGCGTGGCAGGACCTTGTGACCCCCTGCCTGTCGTGCCACAGCTCTGGGGATTGTGCTTGCCAGGGCAGCTGGATACCGAGACGTCTCCAATGGGAGTGTTAAACAGCTCCTCGCAACAGATTATTGGAGGGTGCTTTAAACCCCAGGGCCATTATCTGAGCCTAATTTTCCGTTCCAGCCCCTAACATTTCAATTTCCCCCTTCACTGATCTCTGGCTTTAATGGCTCTCCCAAACTTTCCTCAAGTTGAGAAGTGCCCATTTGGCGTTCCTGCTGCATCCTACCGATGCCTCATCTCCTTTCTTTCTCCTACCCCTTTCCCTTTTCTCGTCCTTTTTCACCTTGAAAACACAGCCTCAATGTCCTCACTTCCCTGGGAACTGCGGCACTGGCCCTGCCCCTGGCAGGGATGCTGCATTTCCCCTCTTGGCTCCCTCACATGGGGCTGCAGCTGGACCCTGGGAAGGAATTTCATGGAGCTTGGGAAGCTTCACTTCCCCTTTTCTTTCCTCTCTTTACAAGCCGGGCCGGAGCTGACACTTCACGTCTCTCTGGCCGGACTGAGGGTGGCGCTTGGCCGCCAAACCGCTCCAAATCCTTTCAGTGGGGCCCAGCAACACCCGGTGGTCTCCAGCGGCTCCGGGGGCTCTCGTCCCCCTGCTTTGTCTGCTCGCTCCGTGTGCCCAGTGCTTTTGGCCGGCTGCCGCCAGCGAGGCTGCACTGTCCGGTCTCTTCCCAGCCCCCTGGGGATAGGATGCTGCCGGGCTTTGGCAGCTGCTGCTCGGTGTCACTCAGCTGTCGCTGCCTTTGTCCCTGCCAGCAGGCTGCCTCCCCAGAGAGGGGCTTGCTCACCCACTCCCAGTCTCCCTGGCACCAAGCTGTGGGCTCAGGAGAGTGTTTTGTTGGGCTCTTGGCTGCTTCTTCTCCCATCCTGCAGAGTTGTTCCTCAGGCAGAGCCGGCTCTGGGATGTGTGCACAGCCCAGCACTGCTCTGCCCTCCCCTCTGCCCAAGGAGAGGTGACTTCAGTGCCTTTAGGAGTCAATTATTCGAAGCCAGACAGTTCTAAAACCTGCCAACACTCAGGGAAAAGGTTTCGGTGGCATTTAAACGAGTAGTCCTGGCACCTGGTTTTCAGCCACGCTTTCTGCTGGACTTGGAAAAATGCTGGTGGGACAAGGGACACTGAGCCAGGTTCTTCCCTGGCAATGTGGGACACGCAGCCACAGCAAAGCTCCAGCATGCCAGTGTCTGCCCAGTACAGCCAGGTTTTGAGGGTTCCTGTCTCCTAAGCCCCCGGGAGAATGCCAGGGCAAATACACCAGCCCGAACATTAACAGCATCCACGGATGCAGAAGGGTTTCAGCCAAGAGGCTCTTGGGGCTGATTGAAAGCAAATTGGTGAATGTGGGGCTTTTTCTCTCCCAGGGCTGAGCACGGCTAACTGCTCCGATGGACAGCTTTATGGACTGTTACATGGATATGGCTCTCCCCATGGCTTCACAGACCCATTTCACAAATGGTGCTGGCTGCAAGCCACTGCTCTGTGCCGAGCTGCTGGTTGGGACATCGTCGCGGAGGCTGAAGCAACGAGAAGGAAAACACGGATGAGAAATAGATAGGGGAAAACAAATGTCAAGCTGTGCTTTTTATAGTGCGAGGGCAGAGTACTGACTGGGCTTTTAAGTAGAGAAGGATGTGCTGGTAATTGGAAAGGCGCCGGGGGGAGGGTGGCTCCTGTACCTGCAAGCACTCAGGACCCCTGGCTAGCCAGCCCTGGGCTAGGATGTTGCACTCTGACTGCCCACATTGAGCCTGGCTGAGACCAAAGGCACCGTGTCCCTCACAGTGCAGCCCAAGCACGGGCCAGTCCTGATCACCCCCGTCACAGAGCCTGCAAGGCTGGAGAGAGGAGACTCAGAGGAAAGGACTGAGCTGGATCCCAGCTTTCAGGCAGGGATGACCCCATGTCACCACAAGCAGAGCAGTCCTCTGGGTTAGAAGAGAGCTTGGAAACACTCACTGGCAGCCAGAGGCTGAATTAGTGTTGCTTAACTGTGGCTTTTTCTGGGAAAATAAAGCCTCAAGGCCACATGTGGCCATACCTGTTCGTGCTGCCCATCGGACACATCGGGAGATATGTTCCCACCAGTGAATCCTGTGACCTATTCCTAAACACCACATTATTGAAGGCCAGAGCATGTATCAGGCAGAGAAATCAACTGTTCCCTGATCTAAGCCGACTGGAATCAATTGCTGCGGGGGGAAAGTGCGGTCAGCCACCTCGGAGCCCTCTGACAGGTCAATAAATACACCTGAGAGGACACGCTCGCCCACGGAGCCGGACGTGTTTCCCCTGGCATTGCTGCTTGAGTGATGCCCTGCTGTGCCCCAGTGCTGCTGACCTGGGTGTCACATGGGCTTCACATTGGGCTTCACATCAGGATGTCACCTCGCCCCCAGGTGCCACCAGGGCTTTTGTTCCTACCCCTCCTGCACCGGTCCTGCTGTGGCAGAGGCGAGGAGCCAGCTCCCAGAACACCCACCACCAGCTCCCGCCTCCGTCCTCCGCGCCAGTCACAGCACTTATTCACGCTTGAAAATTTGCAAGGGAAAGATAATAAACCCCCCAAGAAAGTCTGTCCCTGTTTTGGCCTGACAAGGAACTAAGATAAATGTCAGTTTTCAGTTAATATCATGCTCGGAAGATGAGCAGGAACAGTGGGGATTTCATTCTGGTACGTTTATTAAACACACAGAGACATGTCACTGCCAGCAGAGCCAAGCAGGTCCTGCAGCCCTGGGGCTCAGTCCCTACCAGCATCAGAAATACCCGAGATTAGATCCAATACAAGCCTGGCATTTGAAACCTGGGAACTGCATCCACATGTGCTTCCTGAGCCCTCAGGAGAAGTCCCACTGGAAAGCCAGTCCACAGCACAAGCCACGGGCAGCCGCCTCACTGCTCATCCCAGGTGGGCAGTGGAGATTGCAGGCTGAGCCTACTGTGGACTGAGCCCACCACGGACAAGCCCCACCACAGACTGAGCCCACCACGGGCTGTGCCGACATGTGCCACGCAGGTCTCCTCCACTGCGGCATCCTCAGGGCTCTTCCTCTCCAAGCCCTCCTGCCATAACTCATCTCTGCTGAGAGGCGTCGCTGCCTCGAACTGCTTATTAGCACAAATTGCCTGGCAGTAACAAAGTGCTCTCTCAGCGCTCGTCACTCACCGGGCGCGGCGGCTGCGGCCAAGCGCGGCGATGGGGCCGGGCACGTCGGCAGCTCGCTCTGCCGCAGGGCACCGCGGGGCTCGGCACGACCCGCGGGCTGCCTCGGCAACGACAGCAGTGATAAACCCTCTGTTCTGCAACAGAACTTATTGATGGGTCGGTTAACTCCAATTTTCATAAAAGGTTTTGTTCAGACGTGCGTGGGCCACGCCATCCGCCAGGAGCTGGATGCATGCCGGGGGCTGGTACCTGTCTGGGGAAGGGGAAACAGGGAGTAGGGATGAGCTGCTGGACAACCTTATCCATCACCGTTCCCTCTGCTCTGCTGCAGAGCCACTCTGCCTGCCCCCACAGCCACCTACATGTGGCCCCCCATTCCTGTCCCCCATCCCCATGGGGTCCTAAGGGCACTCAGAGGGTGGAGAGTGTGGAGAACTTGGAGACCCATCAGCTGGGATGATGTACTTACACTTTTAATAAGAAATAGCACTTGATATAGAACAGTTCCAGCATTTATTGAACCGAAGTGCCTTCCGCTGCTTCGGTGCGGAGCCCCGAAGCCTGTCCTGGATGATTTAAGAATGATCCATCTGGAAAATGATGCAGACAATTTGTTACATCCAGCCAGAGAGCCATAGAAACCACCATAACAAGCTTAAACGATTTCAGCATCACTACATCATCCAGCCCCAGCCAATCTTCCTCAGAGCCACCGCCGAGCTGGGGTTGCCCATCCTGCATGGCTCCTCTTCCTGAAGCTAACGCTGCCCCTGCAGCCCATCCCGGTGCTGGATCCAGGCTTCTAATCAATGCTTTGTGGGATATGGGGGACGCCTTTCCACCTTCCCACTGCTTGTCTCACCCCCCTGCCCTCCCAGATCCCTATTTTCAGACAAGAAGCTCCGAGCAGCTCACAAACCCTCCCGGTGGGCTCCTCCGGCTGCCGGCAGCACGGGTGCCTGTTGATGGTAACCACCTCGCCCTGGGTAAATCAGGGCTTCGGTTTTCAAAATAGCGTGTTGATTGAAGCTTAAAATATCCCCAGCAATTACTTCGCCCCGGTATAATTATAATAATTAAACTTGGATAATGCTTAGTCCTACTTTTTATCAGCACTGTGTGCTGCGGCACCAGTGTGTGGTGTTTTGTTTCCAGCCTCATTTCCCAGCCTCGCCCCGCCGAGCAGTGCTGAAGGGACATGAGCTGGCAGCCTCCAGGGCTGACAAGGGGACGGTGACCCTGTCACGGCCCCTCCAGCCCTGGGGACCACTCGTGGCACCGTTTAACCCAGGGCATGGTGTGTGGTGGCCGTGCCCTGGCCCTCGCTGCACGGCGGGACGAGCAGCAGGAGGGGATGCTCCCGGCTCCGTGCCGGGGCGATGGGTGCTGGAGGGAGTAGGGATGCTGGTTCTTCCCTTTGGCTGCTTGCCTCGTCCCACCCCAATCCCTCTCCCACGGCTCAGCACAATATTTCTCCTCCACGCTCCCAGCAGCGACACTTGGAACAGCTCAGGCTGGTGAGTACGTTTCCGGCTGTGATAAATAGCAGGGAAAGGAATGAGATCCTAACACTGTATTTCATGCCCTGAAATCCCACTTGCATCTGGAAATGAACAGAGTTCTCCGGCTGATATATGCAGCTCTGAGGCCATTCACATCCTGTTCGCTTGTACACATTGTCTCGGTGATTTAAGCTGGCAATTTGGCCCTAAAATGAAGAGCAGTTCGCTTTGTCCCTCCCCATTTTTCTATATATTTTCCTGCAGAATGGAGCTTTTGGAGATTTCACTGGGCTGGGGCCGGGCATCATCTCTGGTCTTGGTTTTGTGCTGCCTTGGCACGGAGAGCGATGGAGGGTCCTGGCACTGCGGGAAGGCTGCTGCCACAGCCTGGGAATGCAAGTGGCAGGTGGCTGTGTTGATGTCTGTCTTCCCAGGCCATTCCTCTTCAAAGCCAACACGGACACCAATAAAGGCTTTCCCCCCTTTCCAGGTCAGATGGCATTGTGAGGAATGACAGCCCTGCTGTCCCACAGTGCCCTGGGGAAGGGGGATGCCATGGGAGCACAGGGGGCTGTGGGAACTGTCCCTGCTGCCTGGCAAGAGCCCTCCTTGTGCTGCCCAGTCCCCACATCCGTCTGTCCATCTGTCCGTCCATCTGTCGAGCAGCGCAGCAGCAGGGCCAGCCTGAGTGTGAACCATTGTCACCTGCTCCACACCCAGTGTGCAAACCAGAGCCATCACTTACCAGGGACCTGCTCATGGCCAGGACTCCTCCTTGGGTAGAAGATGTAGCTGGGTGAAGTGATTTCATAGCAGAGCTGTTTAAGACATCATTAGTGATGTTTAATTAACTCCCCAACAGTCCGATTCAATGGCTTCCTTCTTCCAAGCAGCTGTCCCAAGGCACATGGGGTCCCCTCAGAGACCTGGGGGACGTTGGGTGAGCCTGGGAACCTGGCACCCTTCTGCCTGCGCCACAGGGCGTGGAGGTGGTGCTGCCATGGCGGAGACTCCAAGGGGATGCACAAGATTCTCTTCCCAGGACGGAGGCTGGGCTATTTCCCAGGTGTGCACAGCTGGGAACAGCGGGATTTCCCCAGGGAAGCCTCTGGACTCCTCCTTGCTGAGACACTGATCCCTCTGGACACCAAACCAACCCCGTCCCCTCCCCAGGGACCGCGGCCGCGCGCGGAGGAACCCAGTCACCACCGGCTGCGCGGTTCTCATATCAGTTTTAATAGCAACATCAGAGTACTAAATATACAGAGGGCAAGGGGACAGGGTGGCATTTACAGCGCTTCCAAATACACGGCTTCCACGGACAGAGACAAATTAAAAACTGCTCAGGAAGAAAAGGTCCTTTTGGCACCGCCCCAGCTCGCGCTGTGGGCGCGTGGGGCAGCCACAATGCCAAAAGGCGACGGCGCTTCCACCGGATGCCTCCCGGTGCAGGATTTTCCCGGGAAAAGAAAGAAGTACTCAGTGATGTAAAACCGGTTACAAAGTAAAACTGTCTCATGTTAGAAAACGGGTTTTGGCAAAATAAAAATAAAGTGTAAACTTCACTGTACATGTCCTATCAAACAAAAAAATAAACCCCTTGGAACCTAAAATAGAAGAATCTGGGTCAGAAATCTGTGCCCTTTGTGTACATTTTTGTGCAACATATATTTTTTTCAAAGTAAATATCTCCACTCGTGACACTATTAAAAATGTACCTACAAACGCTGAGAGTAATTCTTAAAAATGTGTGAGAAGCGTTAGATGAGCTCGGGAGACCAAACCCACAGACTTGGAAATGGCGAGGGATTTCTTGCTGGTTTTGAAAAAATCGCGTACAGATTTAATATCTGGTTGAACGAAAATTCCAACCACATTCATCCTGAAATGGGCGGGCTGAGATAGGATAGATATATTTTTGTTCTATTTTATTTTTTAATTTTTTTTTTACAAAATATATATTATGTGTAGAATATCTACTATTTAACTACCGTTTCAGCTGAACTACCTTCCTTCGCAACAAGCTGCCAGTGGAGAAGAGGTAACCTGAAATCCGTCCCCGCGCCGGCGCTGCCATCGCTGCGGTGACCTCCTGGCAGGCTCGGTGCCCTTGACCCCATGGAGCACTGGTGCCCCACGGAGCACTGGTGTTCTCTGGAGCACGGCTCCTGCCACCACCACCGGCCGCCCTTTCTCCAGCTGGGAAGACAGAGTGAAGGTAAACTATCGGATCTGGAGAGACGGGCGGCTGCCCAGGGCCGGCTCTGCCCGGGGTGCTGTGGGGTGAAGCCGCCCTCGGGGGACCCCGGCTTCCAAAGGTCAGGGGATTGAGGACCAAACCCTGCCCGCCCTACCCGCTGGTGCCATGACATGGGAGCTCGGACCTGGAGCCCCAAACCAGCTCAGTTTGGTGCCGACTCCCTGGCTCAGTGGGAGTGGCACGTCCTGTGGCTCCTGCTCAGGGTTTGCAAGGGATGTGGAGGGAGGAGAGTCCCGCACAGCCCTGGGAAGCCTGGGCTTCCTGCAGAGCCCAAGGAGAGCCAACCTCTCCTTGCCATGGGTGGCTTGTCCCACACCACTTTCTCTAGGACAGAGCCACAAGTGACACACAGACACTCCATGACACGTCTGGGGGATGTGGCAGCCTCTTGGCTGCCATGGTGTGTTTCTCAGGGACTACTCAGGGGCTAAGGAATCCGGAAAATGAACTGAAAAGAAACAAGCAGCAGCGGGCTGAGGGCTTACAGCAAAGCAAGGAGCAAAACTTTTCTTTTTTTAAGCTTCCAGGACCTTGGGGGTGAGACGGTGTTGCCAAAACATGACAAAGCTCCCACGGGAGCATGTCTGAGAACACCACGCTTCCCTGCTTGTCCACGGTGGGAAGATCTACTCAATAGACTATGCCATGGAAATGTGACTTTCTATTTTCATTTCTTTCTTGTTTTTTGGCTTTCATCAATAGGAGGGAATGAAATCACCACAGTTCATTTCTCTTCACTGTGCAAGACCTTGGGACGCCTGGATCCTGCCTCGTACATCACTGCATCAGCGGCTCCATCCCAGCCCTTCCTCCTCCTCCTCTCCCTCCACTGCAGTGGCCCAGCATGGATGGGGGAGGCTTCCTCTGATAAAGTGCAAGTGCTGTTGGTCCTTATAAATAAGGGAAGATTGTGCATCTACTTTTGTTCCCTGGTTCACCGCTCGGCTCCGGGGAGACCAGGACATGTCCTGCTGCAGCCTGTGGGGGAAGCTCATGCAAGTCTTGCCCTCTGAAACCTGTGCCCGTCCTTGGGGTCACAGTGATTCACCTCCCATCTCTCTCCCTGACACACACACACACACACACACACACACACACACACACACTCTTTTCCCTCCTCTTCCCCAGCTCCACAGGGAATTTCCTGTGAGCCAGGTGCCTCCTCATCACCACTGCCATCATCACCACCGCTGGCACCAGTGCTGCCCGTGCTGCCCTGGCATCCCCCAGCTCTGCCTGACAACTCCCCTGTGGGCAGCAGGTTCCATCCATGCAGAAACAGAATGCTGCTTCACATGCCCCGGAATGAGGGAGCTGAGATATATTTCTTGTCATACTGCTACCGCGATTACACTGGAATACCTGTGGGAATGAAATAAATAGGAAGATTAAGGGGAGAAGCTCAAGGAACGTGGCTCCAAGCTGGTGTGGATGGATTCCCATGAAGTCATAAAGGAGAGCCTGTGGGCAGGGGCTGCACCACTGACACCAGCGTCACAGGAAAGCCCCAGGACACTGAGATGACGCTGGAGCAGTCGCTCAGACTCCATGCTTCCCAAGGACAGACATTCCCCACGTTTCCCAGGGACGGCTAAAGCTTTGGGGGTCACTGCTCTAGCAAGACACTGTCTCCTCTCCTCCCTGGAGGCATCCAAAGCTCTGGAGAGCCGGACATGAGCCACCCAGGAGATACAGCTCTGCCCAGGGGATGGTTGGCTCGAGTCCGCAGGTAATTGTCAGGGCTGGCAAGGAAGACTTCTGTCTGAGGCAGTGTCCAAAAATTCAGGACAAATAATCCAGACTGTGCAATTCCATGGGAAAAGGACAGAAAAGGACACGGGAACAAGAGACCGCACGCGTGGCTATGCGCAACACCACAGGGTTCTACTTTTTTTTTTGTTTGTTTTTAAACTGCACGTTCATTATCATAAAGAAAAGGAGCTGAGTAATCAGTGGGGGAGTAGAAATGTGGATCTGGACAGTTCTAAAAAACCACTAGTATTTACCAAGGGCAGTTTACAAAAAGAACTGGAGGACTTTGGTCTGATCTCTGCTGTAGTTCCCACCCATTTAACATTGAAGGGACCCGAGAGAGACCCATCCCAGCGTCGGATGTGCAGCACAGCACGGCAGCACCCGACTCCATGGAAAGACTTGGACAGAGGGTTTAGGGTCAGCACCCACCAACACCACCCACCCCAGCAGGAGCTGGATGGGCATGGACGTGTTTCTAGAGCAACACACCAAGCCGGAGCCTGCAGAATAGTGCTTCCCTGGCAAAAATTCCCTTTAAACACTATTAAGTGATCTCCAGGATTGTGGACAGCTGGCTGTGTCTTCTCCTGCCGCAGCAGAGCCAGCCAAGACCAGGAGAACAAAGGAAGAGGCTCTCTCGATCCCACAGCCCCAGGCTGGGGCAGGAGGCAATGAGCCCCTTCCTCTTGCTTCTCACGCAGGGCTGAGTAAGCTTTGGTGCTGTGGCCAATTTAGAAGCCATTTTCCAAAAAACCTCCCACACCCCACTCCTAAAATTCGTCTTCTGTGCCAAGAAAGGCCCATCTTTTGGAAGTCCACCCCTAAAATCTGCCCCGTCCAGCCCCGAGGTGTCATGCCTAGCATGGCGGAGATCACAGCTCTGTGGACACGGGGCAGGCCCAGCATTTCCAGCTTCTTCCCATCAACCTTGATGATGTACCGGGATACAGAAGCCTGGAAATACCTCCAGCACCGCCTTGAGCTGCGCTCTGGATGGTTTTGGGAAGCTTCTTCTCTGCTTCCCGCCGGCAGCGCAGCCCCGGCTGTCTCCTACCACGGTCACATCGCAACGCTGGAAAAGCATTTCCAAAAAGAACCAAAATTATATATATATATGTATACATACATATATATGTCTATACATACACACACACATGTATATATATGTATATATGTCTACCTATATATACACATATAGGTTGACAGGCAAGCTGCCAAAGTAGAAAACATCAGATCACCCAGTTTGCATGATGCGTGTTAAAGAAATGAGACTTTTAGCCCATGACATCATCTTTAAAAATGAGTATTTAAGATCTTCAAAAATTGCTACAGTACAAAAAGTGTTTGTGTGTGTATATATATATATATATATTTTCTCTCTACATATACCGTATGTATGTACGCGTATGGACCGGAATGGATGACCCCACCAGAAGAGATGCCCCACTCGTCCTCCACAACATTTCCAGGCGTTATTGACTCGGCTCTTTGCAAAGTCTTTGCATCGGTTCATGGCACATAATGGTATTATTGGCACAGGTTCAGAGTCACCGTCCATGGCCGGGCTCCAGGCGCTCATCCTTCCCTTTCCATCCCTTGCTGGTTCCTCCTCCTTCTCCTCCTCCTCCTCCTCCTCCTCCTCCACGGGATTCTTTGCTCGCACATTTTCCTTTCTCTCCTCCCAAAAACGCGCTCCTTGACAACGCAGTTACCTATAGGCGTGTTCATTTTTATAAAAATATATTTGGCCCATAGAACGCTGCTCTTTGAGTCTCCTACTGGTAAACAGAAATGGTAGGTACAGGTAACCCATTATTTTTTTATATTTTTTACAGGTTCACCAATGGAATCCTGTTGAGGACGAGAAGAAAAACAAAGATTAAGTCATTACAGGGAATTGCACCATATCTTGTGTCACTGCTTGGATGATTCCCCACTATCTGGAGGTTTCCTCCTCCTTCCCCCTGGCTGCAGAGCTGCAGGATTCCTGGGGGAGTGGAGCATGGAGGGAGCAGGGTACCAGTGACCTCCTCCTCCTTCTCCGCAGCTGCTGGTCTGTGCTGGGGATTCGGGACCACTACTTCTCTCTCCTCGAGGTCTTTTCCAGAGTGGGATTTATTCCTGATCATCCCTGCGTTCTGCAGCTTCTCACACTCGGGCCTTGAGCAGCGAGTGCTCTGGCAGGCAAGCAGATGATGACAAGCACTAACAAGATTTTCTAAAGTTAAATCAAAAGAATCAATAAGGAATTGGTTAAGCACCAAACCAGAGATCCTATCAAAGTCCTTAAGCTATTTATTTACCGTCTACTGGAAGATCTCTCCCTATGCAATCTTGGACCCTCAGTGTGAAGACAATCACTCCCCATCATTGGCATGTGGCCACTTGCTTTACATGTCCATGACATTTCATGAGCTGTAGCACAGCTGGGTGTGCCAGAGCCAGCTGCAAGCAGGTACCTACACCCCATACAGCAGTGCTCAGGACACACATCCCTAATCCACACATCCCTAATCTGTGCTCTCTGCCTGGCTGAGATCAGCATCCAGAACGCGGCATGCTTTTTGTCCCGAGGTTCTTTCTCTAAAAACCACTATTTTTAAGCAAGATGCCCAATACACCATCTCCAAGAACAACCCTGAAGTCTTAATTAGCGAGACAGATTTTCCAGAGCCCTTAATCTCCTGTGCTGGGAGTGCTGGGACTGCTGCTACTCCTCCGAAGACAAGCCGGGATTTTTTATGATGACTCATTATCTGTTAATGTTAACACAAACCATTTGCTGTTGTTAGGCAGAACGGGGCCAGCACAGCAGCTGCTGCCGTGTTGGAGCGCAGCATTACCACACAACGCTGTCAGCTCTCTGTGCCAGGGCAGGGTCAGGCTGATGCCACCGAACCAGCACAGCTGCTGGGTCCCAAACTGCCCCTCCCTGCCAGCGGTGCCGAGCCTCCGGGGGCTCCGGGTGAGCACTGGTTAATGCACGATGGCAGGATGTACAATTGGTATTGTATCCCAAATAGCCTCTTTGTGCAAAGTAGGTCAGCGCTTGATCAACCTTACAGATTTTTGTATAATCTCATTCCATGGGGTTTTTCAGTCAAAGAGAGTGGGATTAAGGACAAGAATAATGCAGAATCTCAAACTTCATTTCAGAAAGCCCCAGGGCCAGGATGAGATCAAGTCAAACCAGCCACCCTGTGCTGTGGTGCTCGGACAAAGCCACTCAAGTCTTTGTCACACGTCCCGTGCTGGTCTGCAGAGCAGCAGTGCTCCTGCCTCTGTCCGGGTGCTCCTCCAGCACCACTGGCACCAGGGCAAGGGGAGTTTTCCTTTTCATCCCTCCCTGCAGGTAACTACTGAGAGCTTTCATGGACTGCTCCACTCCTCACCTACCCAGCCTTGGGCTACACTGAGGCTGCACTGCTACACCAGGCTGCTGCAGCCTGAGCAGCTCCTCTGCCTGCAGGAGTAGCTGCTGGCAGCCACTGCTGAGGTGTGACAACCACCGAGGTGTGACATCTACCAAGGAGCTGGTGCTCCAGTGGGGCCTGGCCACCGGCACAAGCAATCTGCTGGAAAGCTCCACCAGCTGCTTGCCACGGGCGGCATTGCCTGCTGTGGGGAGGGACGGCGTCCTGGCGGGGACCGTGCCTGCAGCACAGGAACCCTCCCCACGGCTCCTGCAGGTGCAGGAGGAACCTGACCCCAGGAAATAGCTTCAACATCTGCTCCCCGTGTAGCTAGATGAGTTTCACCAGGTTTCCTGACACAACCTCGGTGCTCCCTGCAGCTCTCCGGGCTGGAGATGCTCTGCAGTGCTGTCCGTTACATCTGCTGTCTCAAGTGCTCAGCCCAGCCTGATGAGGCCGTCGGCATCAGCCAAGGCCAGGGTGCCAGTTGGGCAGCACCATGGTCAGTCCTCACACCAGGCTGATGGACTGTCAGATGTGAAGGTCACATTAAATTCCAGCTTGGCTCCCAGTGGTCATCTCGACGAAACATCTGCAGCACCTCTGTCCTGCCACCCTGTCCTGGGACATGCCACCTGCCTTGTGCCTCCAGCTCTGGCCCCACACCATCAGGAGCACTAATGTGCCAACCAGACAGCTCAGAGCTGTGAGCTGCTGTCAATTAAAACTTGTAAAACACCAAGAAAAAGGGGCTGTGAGGAGAAAGCTGCATGTAGCCCCCCAGCCAAAAAGCTGCATGTGCTCCAGAGCATCCTCTGCCTCTGCCGCGGTGCAGTGGGTCAACAGCAACTGTCCCCTTCAGGTGACCTTGCTGCGGCTGTGGATGCCAGCCAGGAAACACTCATTCCCCCGGAAGCGGCGCAGCCCAAGCAGCTGCATCTCCTTTTCCACCAGCCTTTCCTCTAGAAACAAGAGCTGGAGCGGCATCCTCCATGCCTCCGCTCCTCTGGCGCTTCCCTCCATCCCACCGCTCCTCTGGCACTTGGCAGCTGGTGACAGCACAAGGCAACCTCGGTGGCAGGGACAGCCTAGCAGGGAGCTCATCCCTACGCCATCTGCACCTTGCACAGCGGCACATGAAACTTGGAATGCTCATTTCACCTGCGGGATTTCCCACCGGCACCTGGTTTCAACTGGGACACACCACTTATGCAAGTGTGTCCCAGAAACAGCCTGGTGCAAACACACCTATGCACAGCAAACACACCGAGAACAGGTAGAACAGGTTTGGGATCAATCTCATTTTGTTATCGTTAATGAAACCAAACAGCAGCTTCCAGAATTGCATCTGTAATTGAAGTGCCATTACAGAGCTAATGCTCCAGGTACGAGCCGGATAGATTTTTCCAGAGCACGTCAATGCGCGTTTTATGGATTCCATGAAAACGGGTCAATGAGAATTTCAAGGATTTAATAAGGCGTAATGGAATGGCTTCAGGCTATTTAAAGAAATCTGTGGAGGTGACCAGGGCACAGTCTTTGGCCCGGGGTTTCACAGGACCTGGGGCAGGAGCAGTGGGATCCACACAGGATTCCTACAGTGCTTCGAGCTGCTCTTTCCTTCTCTCTACCTGAGGCATGGAGAGCTGTAGATGGCATTGAGTGTAGGTGGCTTGCTTTATGTGTTATTTCTTTTTTTTAATTCACTTTAAGTCAATGGAAAGACATCCCAAACTACAAAACTGAGGGTGGAAAAGGCCCAGTGGGTTATTGCTGAGGCTGGTGTTCCCTGCAGAACTGCACTGCTCATCCTCCTGCTGCCCTCACTCCTGACACCAGCTCCTGCCAGGGTTCCTCCGCCCTCTGTCCCCTGAGACAGCGGCCACAACAAAAGAGCCAGAGAAAAAACATGAGCATGTCAGTGGATGGGGAGTGAGAGCCTTTCACCTTCAGCAGTGAAGCTGCTTCAGCCAGAAGAGGCTCTGGGGGGCAGTGGGGCCATGCCAGACAAACCCCTGCTCTCTGCCCCACTGCACTGGCACACACCTCACCTGCCCTGTCCAGACACCGCCAGCCTCGGCACGGCCGAGACCATTAACTTTTTATTCCCTTCCATTCTAATCTAATTATATTTCTGTGTTCAATAGCTGTGCATAATGTTAAACAGGCTATTCCGAGTGAGCTGCAGCCAGGGAAGGCTGGAAATTTCATTTACACTGAATATATGATTCATTACAGCAGGGACTTGAGACACAGCAATTAATTCACCTGAGCACGTGGCTTGAGCGGGCACCACTGCCCAGGGCGAGCTGGCACACACAGACCCCTAATGGCTTTTCCTGCCACTGCTATCGGCTGTGCCACCTTCAAAAGCGACACGAGGAGGTGGAAACGGCTCAGGCCAACTCAACAAAAGAGAAGAAAATCCCCAAAGATTGTACTCTTGCAACCAGAACATCATCACTGCACTCCTTCAGTCACAGCAACACCCCAGGTGTGACCGGCTGCTGGGGACTGTGCTCGAAGGGTTGGCTTTGCAGAGCAGCAGGAGGAGGAGGAGGAAAGGGAGGAGGAGGAGGAGGAGGACCCCAGCACCCTTGCAGTGAGCATGGAAGTGTTCATGACAGCAAACATCACCAAATGAGCTTTCAGATGCTGATGGAACGTGCATGCCGGACATGTGGCGCTCGGACGAGGTGGGCTGTCCATCATGCCACCAGAGGTTAATTACAGATCAGGCCATTTCCCAGCACGGAAATTACTGTGGCTTGTTGAGGTTTTAGAGGTGGGCTGGAACCATGGGATCAGGTTGAAGTTCAAGGCTGCCCCAGGGACCCTTTGCTTTTGAGTCCATGTCCATCCCAGTCCCTGCCTGTTAGCGCGGGCCTGTCTGCAATTAAGCTCCCTGGAAAAGCCATTTGGCTCCCAGGGCCCCATCCACGGCAGGAAATAAGTCCAGTCACACTGACGGAAGTGCAGATGGGAGGATGGCACCAGGCAGGGTACGATGGGCACAGTGGGGGCACAGGATGGATGCGGGATGGATGCGGGGAGCGCGGTACGTACCAGGAAACAGCCCGCTGGCGTCTGCCCTGCCCCCAGAAGTCAAACAGGCTTCGGCCAGTCAGCAGGAGATTTCAAACCATTTCTCAGACACAAAGGCCACGGGAATAAGATGCCGGTCAGAAGAAGAGGGTCTGCAGTGAGCACAAAGAGGGGCTTGTACACGCTGGTACGTAACACACACGGTGCAAGCCGGGGTGGCCTGCTGCACCATCAGCTTTTTAGGGGGAAAAAATTACATCTCTCTAGAGCGATGCTTTGAGCCAGCCTGGGCTCGCCAGGCTGCCTGGAAGTGCTCTGGGATAGAGGGTCACAGAAAGCATCCCTGGGTGGCAGAAAAGCCATAGTCCCTGCCAGCCAGAACACAGGCACCCTCTGTCACCTGGCTGGGGTTCACATCAAACCAAGGCTTGTGGGTACCCAATAAAACAGCGTGACAATCCCTGCCAGTTCTCCACCTTCCGAGATCTGAGGAAACCCTGGAAAATTCAGACGAGCAGAACCCCGAACACACGCAAGAGATGCTGATTGAAGTGGCATCAATGAAGTTGTTGGCTCCGGGCCTGTCCTTGGGGCAGGCAGACATGGGCTGTGGCTGCCACGCATGCCGTGGTTCCTTGAGGCTGCCTGGAGCATCAGCTGCTCATTTTCTCCCTCAAAACTCTGTGCCTGGCTTCCCCTCTACCTTTGATGAGGACACACATTTACCATATGGTGAAACCACACCAGCACCCAGTGAAAGGGCTCTGGAGCCAGCCTGTGGTGTGGGAAACATCGCTCCCAACCCCATCGCTCCCCATCCCGCTCCCAATCCCCTCCCTCCGGGCAGGCGAGGGGCTGGCAGAGCACGGCCACATCCCTTGGCTGCCAGCGACGCTCCTCGTTAACGCTCGGCCGTTATTTCACAGCAGCCAAACAGTTCATTTGGCTCTCGCTGCCTGCTCCTCCATTAATCACCCGCTCGTTTGCAGCCCGGCAGCTTTGCTGGTGCCACTGAGGAGACAGCACAGGCGCTGGAAAAATGGATCCAGGGGCATTTTATGTGCTGGCAGCAGCAGCAGCAGCAGCAGCTGGGAACTGAACACCGTGTGGTGCTGAGCTCGCCCAGCCCTGCAGGGCCAGGGGCTGCTGAGGCACCCACCCAGTCTCACTGCCAGGACCGGGGGTCAGGGGCCAGTCCCACACTGACCTGTGAGTGGTTGAGCACCCAAGAGGAAGGTGGCTGTGCCACATGCTCCCAGAACATCACCCCTGAGCACTGGGGCCCCATCACCACAGCGGGATGGCGCTCCCCAGTCCACTGGGAAACCACGGCGCCCACCTCACCTGTTTCCATTGAAGGTCGTTTTATAATCCCCGGGCGAGTGCAACGTGTCCTCTGCGTAGACGGGCACGGGGGTCCGGACGCACTCGTGGGAGCACTGCAGCGTCTCGTTGTAGGCGGTGAAGATGTCGAGGGCACTGGGCACGCGGGCGGGGGCGAAGTCAGTCAGGTTCTGGCAGCTCTCCTCCTGCTGGTCCAGCTTGCGTTGGTGGCTGTTGCGCCGTGGGCGCCCGCTCTGCGCGCAGCTGGGCCAGGGGAGAGAGAACCAGACAATCATGGGATGGTCTGGGTTGGAAGGGACCTTAAAAACCATCCAGTTTCATCCCCCTGCCATGTGCAGGGACACCTTCCACTATCCCAGGTTGCTCCAAGCCCTGTCCAACCTGACCTTGGACACTTTCAAGGATGGGTCAGCCACAGCTTCCCTGGGCACCCTGTGCCAGGGCCTCACCATCCTAACAGGGAAGAAATTTCCCCTAAGATCTAACCTAAGTCTTCCCTCTTTCAGCGGAAAACCATCCCCCTTGTACCATCCCACGGTGTGCTTGTGTAAAAAGTTGCTCTCCATCATTTTTATAAGTCTGTTATGGCCAGAAAGGCCAAAGCAGAAGGGATGGGATGCACAGTATATCCCTGAAACTTGGCAAGGGAACTCATCCGATTGACCAGTCATTACAGATTGCTCAATACTAGATTAGAATTCAGAAAAAACTATTCCAAATCAGACTTGGAAAGATCAGCCACAAGCAGTCATTTGGCTCGGTGCTTTTTTTTAAGAATCGAATTTATATTTTAGACACAAGCTTTTTCCCATCAGAGGAATTACTTAATGAGTCACACATTTGTACCTGCAGGAAGCAAAAGCCTTTTCTTAAGTGAAAATATGTAGGTGAGAACAATGAAGTGAAACCCTTTCCATTTGGGAGGCACCAACAGGTTGGAACTTCTCAGGATAAATGAGCTCAGGACCTGGTGTGACACAGCAGAGGGACGGCTGGCAGGGCAGCCCTGCTCTCCAGGGGCTCCTCCAGCTCTGGAGGCTTCATCAAGATCTCGTGGCTGCACAACACTTCTGGCTCAGCACGTCAGAGACGAGGAGAACCCCAGCTCGCAGGAGCCGCCCTCAATCAGCCCGGTCCTATTTCAGGGTCTAGACGCTGATTTAATTAAGATGCCACTTTTTCCAGATGGGATTGACAGCGCCTTGCCGAATGCGGGAGTTTTGGGAGGTGGCAGCTCCGAGGGCGGCGGGAGCTGGAGATGCCGGCACTGTCTGCGGAGGGGCACCCGTGGGGACACCGTGGGGACAGGAGCGCGGGGCTGTGCTGAGAGCGGCGCTGGCACAGGGGCGGCAGCATCTGCCAGCAGCAGGGCACTGCCGCCTCCGCTCCGGTTGATGCAACCGAAAGAGACAGCCCTAAACCAACCGCTGTCTCCCCACGGCACGTGTGCAGGAGCAGCAGTGACAAGAAGGACACTGGCCTGGCACGCAGCCATCGCTCACCCGTCCTGCCCGAGGGCGACAAGCGCCAGCCAAAGGACGGGGACGGCGACTGTGTCCCCACCGGGGACAGGGCCGGAGTGTGTGATGTGGGTCAGCCCGGCCATGGAGCACCCGCACGCGGCCCGGGGTCACCCAATGAACCGAGGCAGTTTGGTCAGAGCTGAGCAAACTCCCAGGTACTGTTTCTTTGCCTGGGACACACCTGGGTGCTGCCCACACTCCTCTGCCAGGGATTTTCTCTGGTGAGTTCTCAATTTCACTTGCTGTAAAGCATTTCTATTCTACACTGATCACTGGATTTATTTTTTCCCCTTTTCGGCTTCAGCAGCAGTTACTGAGCTGTTCTGCCAAGCTGTGGTCAGCCGGATCAATGATTCGTACCGCTCACTGCTGCGACTGGAGACAAATCCCACAAGTGTTTTATAAACTATTTTCCCTGCTCCTTCACTGAAACACTGTGGTAACCAGGGAAGTTTAGTGAATTAAATCCCACTTGAGATACAGGAGGAAGCATCACTGTCTGCTCCCCAAAGCAAGTTCAGCTGTGGGGTCAGAACCTCGGCGCTTTCAGTCAGCTGCTGCGCCCCATTATGGCTTTGCCAAGATGAAGATGCCTCCATAGCCCTGCAAAGGGCTTCTTCCCTCATCCCAGTCAGCCAGCAGGCTCCTCATCAACCCGATGTAATTTCCTCCTGGCTGCAGGAATCAATTTGCTGCAGCACCCACGCAGAGCTCGGCCAGGCCAGAGGGGAGAGCCACTGGCAGGGCCGCGTGGCCGCTCTCCCCCCGGCCCCGTGCTGCAGCCGTGTCGCTATGCCAGCAACGCTGACCTCAAAGTAGGCCAGTTTCCCTGGGAAAATAGGTAAAGTGAGGAGTGCCTGGAGCGAAAGCTAACCTATTTTGCCATACGCCCAGCCACACTGAGAGAGTAAATGGGAGCAAATGAAGCTGGAGGAGCACAGCAGCACCCTGGGGGTTGGAGCATGCTTCAAACCATGGCACCTGAGGGGTTTCAGAGGTGCCCTTCAGCCCCTGGGGTCCCAGGGAAGGGCAGGAGATGCAGCTGCTTCTTGCCAAGCCAGACTGGGGATTTTAGGAACAGCATCAGAGCCCCTTAGGGAAGGCGGTGGAGGAGCTGCTGCCGGCACCGGGCAGACCCTGGGAACACCTGCTGTGGCCCAACACACGGCTCTGACCCCTCCAGGCGGCATCGTGCTGAGGCTCTCAGCCCCGGAGTGGCGATGCGCACGTGTCCCATGTGAGACCTGTCCACCCAACCCCAGGCATGTGCTGGTCCCCAAAGCCACGGGCCAGGTGGTGTGAGGTGGGGAAGCTGCGGGGGCACAGCCGGACCCTGATGAGCCAGCCTCCTTTGGAGGTTTCGGTGTAAACCCCCCATTTTCTCCTGCAATGCAGTTCCAAAACTATCCTGGCAGGTGCCACAGGCTTTGACACCTGCAGCTGGATGGGCAGCTCCACCCCCACCCTGTCCCCGTCCCACATCACCCCCAAACCAAGCAGAGCAGGAGGGACCTTACCAATTTTTTAAGACAAGAGTTGTTATCAACGCGGCTATGACCATGATGAGGGACACGGTAATAGTGATTATCTGATGAACTGCCAGACCTGCAGACAGAAAACAAAAGTGAGTGGGGAAGGGAACTGAGGGGACCCCGGCAGAATCCCCCTCCCCACAGAGCCCCCTGCCACAGCCCTTCCCAGTGCAGGGCCACACACAGCCCCCGGCAGCGGTGCCGCAATCCTCTCTCCTGCCTCACACAAAATAATCTGTAAGCCAGGCTCCTCATTTCCTATCCTCTCAAGTATGTTCCTTGTCAGCCCGAATTAGGCACGAAGAACGGAAGAGAAGTGAAGACGTGTCCCCTGCGGGACGGAAAGGGAGACGAGCGCAGCCTTGCACCGGGTGCGGGATTCACCAGGGATAATAATTACGGCACTGACGGCTGCTCACTTTGCAGGTCGGGTGGGCTCATTTCCCCCTCTTCACCTTCCACGGGGTATCATTTTGGCTCGTGGATCATTCCTAATGAGCAGTTTGGAAACAAAAGCAGCTCGCTGTACACTATGTTTGTGATTTTGTGCTGCCTTACAGTTGCAATTTCATAATGAAATGATTTTTCCTGGCTGCAGCCCAAGGATGTGCTATTTTTCACAAACAGATGTTGCAGCTCCTGATGGATGGTAGTTTTAATAAATAAATAAGTCTCAGAATGACAGGAAAATAAGCAGTTTGATATATATATATATATATATATATATATATGCATCTGTGGCAAGAATGGCGTCAGTGCCAAGGCCACGGCTCAGCTGGAGCTGGGGTTGCCTGGGGGCCACCGGGCAGCACTGGGGCAGCCACCGCTCATGGGGAAGGATTCACTCATGGCCCCTGTGCTGGCAGGGCAGGCAGCAGCCAATTCCTGCCAGAGCCGGAGCTGTGGTACTCACTCCTCAGCTGCTCCACCTCTGGCTTTCATCTCCCAGGGGAATTCACAGGGAAAATGCCACAGGGCTCCCCACCGCCCACTGGCGCCCCACCTCCTGAAGGTGAGGCATAGAGAAAGACTTCTTGCCCCACGCTACGAGTTCCCAGAGGGTGGTGACGATGGGAGCATGTCCCGACGGGCCCGAGGAGCGCGGTGGCAGCTCGTGCCCACGCGTGCCAGGTCAGGAGTGACGCCCACCCCGGCAGCAGCCAGCCCGGGCGCATCCTGCACGGCAGTCTTGGAGCAGCTCCCAGTGGGACGCTGCTGAAAAAGATAAAAGGAAAGACTCTAAAAATAAAATCAAACCAGCCCAGTGCCCGATTCCTTTGAAAACAGAAGCGGAGTCAGGGACGAGACCTTCCGCAACACTGGGAGCTCAGGCAGTGGCGGCAGGGCCGAGGGAGAACCTAACGATGCAATTAATCCTTGCATTTACGTAATGGGAAAGGCACAGGCAGAACAGATTGCAGGTGGCTGAGCACTGGGAAGGATAGCAGCTCCTCGGAGCAGGACACATGGATTTTAAGAAAGGCTGGATAATTTTAGACTCCATCACACACATAAGTTGCCATATGTACCGGCACAGCAAAGCTCCTTTGCATCATGTATTAATTCTGCACCAGAAGCCAGGGGGATTTCAAGGGGACAGGAGATCTTTGTCTCAGTGGTGGTGATGGACAGAGGGAAGGAACCTGACAGGTGGCCCAGGATGGTTCCCTGGGAAGACCTACAGTGATACCTGCTGCAATAAATGCTACCAGGTCTTAACTCTTAATTTGCAAATATATCAAATCCTTTCCTCTAGGCCCTCAAAGAATGTAGGGCCATACGTATCGAGATCAAACAAATATCCAATCTGTGAAGGGGGGGTTAATGGATGGGGCACCCTTCGAGAGGGGAATGTCCTGTAAGGGACATAAAGCACCCTGGGGGTGAGGTGAGATGGAGAGAGATGCTGCCAAGGGCAAAGCAGTATTTTAGACACAGCCCTCGAAGCCCCATTGGATGGAGGAAGGGGACTTGGAAGATAAAACCAATAGCTCATAGAGCAAAACCCTCCTCCTCCAGTGTGGGAAGCTGCCCGGCACAGGCGTAACTCCCCGCGAGAGCCCGTGCCCCCAGAGAGAGACCCTGGGAGCAGGGATTGCAGTGCCTGGCTTTTGTTTGCTCATCTCCATGGCAAAAGCCCCGATCCCAGCAGGTCACGGAACCCGGCGGCCACGGAATTCCGCGTTATTGACCGTGGAAAGCGGGAGCTGCAGGGATGGCAGCGGTGGGCGCGGGAGGGCGGGGAGGGACACCCGGCACCGGCCCCGGCACCTGCGAACACCTCAGCCCTGTGAGGGCCCGGCGAGGGCTCCCCCTGCCAAGGCTTTTACCAGGCAATTTGACGCAGTGACCATTTAACTGGAGGGTAATTACAGGAGAAGTATTTAATGGAACTGAAAGTGTGTCCAAGCCTCTGCGCTTCTGCTAGTGCAGCAGAATTCCGTGTGCCGCCTGCCAGGAGGGAAAGCTCTTCAAAGGCGCTCTCTGAACCCTCGGAAATGCTGAAATATCTCTGGGTTTTTCCACTCTCGTGCCGTCCGTGTGCACTCTGCTCTCACCGGGGCCTCTCATCCCCCCGGTGTGGGGAGAGGGGCCACAGAATCCCAGCAGGCAGCACAACTCAGCTCCCGATTCCCCACATCCTGGGCAAAACCCCAATCTTCTCAGAGCAAGCCCATGCCAGGGCTTTTTTTTATCTGTTATTTTAAAGACCATATATTTGCTGCTGAGATGAAAATGCTGAGGTTTGGCCTTTCTGGCCACCTTTTGAAACGGCTCCCGGACAGCTCTGCATCAATGGAATTAATTCCATGAGAAAATCCATTCGAGACTAATGTCTTGCTACTGCAGGAGCGCGCAATGGCAGCGAACAGGAGATATAAGCTCTTAATTAAAAACAAAGAGAACCTCTATCCCCCAAGGCCTTTATTTCAACAGCTCTGGTTAGGGAGCCTGTATTTTTCATTTTCCCAATAAAAACAGCTACGAGCTGCAACTCTTTGAAGACCCTCGTCAAGGCCTCGAAGCTGCATAAAATTAAAAAAAGGAGAAAACAGCTCTATTTCATTTGAAAGGGAGAAAAGTGGAGTTACTCTTATGGGCCTGATATGGCTACCCCCAGCCAGGGCTGCACCAGAGGCACCCCAGCCCCTTCCCACACATGTGCTGTGTGGATTTCCCTCTCCTCAGCATCCCATCCTCATCCCTGCCACGAGTCTCCTGCCTCTGTTCTCACATGCCCTGGGCACCAGGATGCCAGTGCCTCCTCCTGAGCATCATGGAGAAGCTGGGGCAACCCGGCCAGACTGAAGAGGCTTTACAGCTTCCCCAGCCATCAGAAATCACATCTGAGCCCCAAAAGCCTCATCCCCTGATAAAGCTGCTTGCGGACAGAACAATTCAATCAGGAGCGTGGTATGGCCTCCCTGCTGCCACCGCCGGCCTTTCCCAGGGGGGATCAGCCAGATTTGGCCGTAACATGAACCTACTGCTGGTTAATAGCTTGTAAGGAGAATAATTTACAAAAGCCACAAGGGTCTGATACAGGGGAGGAGACGCAGCAGAAGCCTTCTTGAAAAGCCTTGTTACAGTACACAGTCAGTTCCTCTGCTGCCCAATCCACCGCACCACAAACCGCCGTGGGTCTGCTCTTCCCAACACCTTCTTGCTGGCAAAGCTGGGGTCAGAAAAGCCCCTTGGTTTTCCACCTGGTAAATCAGTGATCACTCCAAAACCCAGCCCAGGGAGTGTTAGTCATCCTGAGGTGAAAATGCAGCTTTTCAGCGAAAAGCCCACCAAGGTTCCTGGTAACTTCCTGGTATTTTGAGCTGGACTGATGAAAGAAGGAAAACATCCTCCCGCTGCTGCTGCTTCTGCGAAATGTTCTTACCAAGAAGGAAGATCCTGAAGGCTTATGCTAAAGACACTGGGACTTATCTTCTCAGGTGTTACAGCAAGTATCACTGAGCAATAAATACTTGGAGAGCAGCAGAGGAGAGTTTCTGGCTCACTGAGATGCACGTGGGAGGATGTGCACAGGCACGTTTGCCACCTGCACATCCCAGGCAGCGTCCTGTTTCCCTCGCAGGGAGAGCTCAGCTGATGGCCACGCTCCTTCCTTGCCTCCACCATCATCCTCCACCCTTCAGGAGAACTGCAGCTGATGCACGGCCCTACAAGGGATCCTTTGGGAACCTCCCAGGGAGGGTGACTGGTGGTGCTGGCCCTGGAGATGCTGCCCAGCCCCTTCACCTCCTCTCTGTCCCCCAGCTGTGGCATCTCCCCACTCCTTGGCACGGCAGATCAAAGAGGTGACTCCATCCTCACTGCCCAGGGTTTTCTTTTAAACACATTTTATCTTTAATTAATTCCTTTGAAGCCTTTTGCATCCACTATCTCCTCGCCTCCAGCACCCCTCTTTCTGGAGGCAGGGTCATCACCAGTGGGAAGTAACGCCTCTATTATTATTTATTCCTGACACGCTGCCGGCTGGCGGTGGGGAGGGGGCGGTGAGTGGCCTGGGGCCACCACCAGCCCAGATCCAGCTGCCAACACCCACATGGCCCCCACGTCCCCCCAGGAGAACCCCAGCCCTGGGGAAGGGGTGTCCCTGAGCACCAGCTCTGCCACAAGCTCGCTGCTCACAGAGCGCGGTGCCAAACGCGCCGCGACCAGCCATCAAATAGCACTAAGAGCAGCAGACAGCACATGGAGTTTTCTGCCTTATAAAGCACTTAAAGGTTTAATTAAAGACGGCTTTATCCTAAAGCTCCTGAAAGGAGCCTCGGACAAACCAGCGAGTGCAATTCCTGCCTCGCTCTGACAGCTCTGATTCATTCCACTCTTCTCTGCTTTGGCTGAGGCTGCAGGACTCGGGGATGCTCTGCCTTGGTGGAGGAGCCCAGCCCACGTGGAGAGTGCCCGGTGAAAGCTCCTCACAGCCCTTCCCACTTGCAGCATGCTGGAATTTTAATTATTCCTCTCTTTCCCTGCTCCAGAGTAAAATGATTATGACAGCCCTGAAGAAGGAGGCATATTTTTGAAAAGCACAAGCATAAACTATGCCTGGGTGAACATCTTGCATGCCCAGCTGATGCCAGCAGAGCTGTGCTGCACATCAGGGGTGGCACCGGGACAGGAACACCTGAGCTGCAGGTCACCTGAACCCCCGTGGCAGCACCCACCGGGCCGGGGCAAGCGCCAGCCTCTCCTCTCATCCCAGGCATTACCAGCAATTGCTCCTCTGCCGCCTCTCCTGCCTATGAGCCGAGTAATTCCTCTTCCAGGGGAATTTTTTTAAGCTTGTTTTTGCTGTCAGCGATTCACGGAGGCATTGTTTCTGGCTTTTTTTCTCTCTTGCTTCTCAGCGAGGAGGAAGGGGGGCGAGAGGAAGATCTGACAGAGCTCATCTCAGCGAGCACGGCTGCCTCTGCTGAGATGAAGTGGTTCTTTTTACCACCCTGCGTGCACCCCAAGGACCCCACGGTCCCACAGAACCACCAGGGACCCAGAGGCAAAGAAGGGAGGGATACAAGGGCACAGCACAGGAGGGACATGGGGGCAGCAGCACCACGGCAGCTACCTGCTCTGCTGGAATCGAGTGCGGGGGAGCGCGGATCTGCGTGGCTCCAGGAGCCCTGGGACAGCTCTGCCAGTTCCCGGAGTGACCCCAGCTCCCGTGGATGCCACACACAGGTGGTACTAACCTGACCCCCCCCAGGCAGCTGCCAGGGACAGCTGAGGGACCACAGGCAGCGAGAGCAGCACCGCGCCCGCCCCGGGCTCCCGTCAAGGCGCCTCACCGGACAGGGACTGGCAATGCTTGCTGAGGCAAATAAACCGTACAGGCGAGTTACCTCATCCTCATTTGTAGCCATATGTTTTTCCCAGCAGAGAACAAACACTTCCAGCCGCTACAGCTTATATAACAGAGTGGAGCAGGGCTGGGAAGCCGCACGGCTTCGCACAGGCGCCGCACCAGCAAAACTGGCACGGGCATGGACCCTGCTTTGAGACAGTGTCGGCTGTTCGCTCCCAAAACGCTGTCCTGAGGCATGGCAGGGGCATGGTGCTCCCACTGGGAGCATGCTGAGAGCTCTCTTGGGTGCTCAGCCCCAGCACTGGGAGGAAAAGCGGATCTGGAGCTCAGGAGCTTTTCAATTGAGGGTGGACGAGCTGGGATCAAACAGGGCCTTTAGACCCGGGAAGGAGTTTATCGCATTCACTGCTCGAAGAGAAGTTAATTAGCAAAAACTCCGATCCTGGAAAAACCCCCTAATGAGAGCTAAAGCCTGCAGATTAAAGCAGTTGGCCCCCTGGGAGCTGCCGGGGCTGCAGCTCCCGTTGCTCTGCGGCCACGCAGGACAGCAGTGGTGGCACTGGCGGGTGGGTGGCATCACCGTCAGCTTGCCCTCACCTAAACAAGGCAGCCCACTCCAGTAAGTCCCAGAGCCTCAGCACATGCCAGGAGCCATCCTCCCACAGCTGGTGCAGGCAGAGGGGCTCCTGCAGCTGGCTGATGGCAGCAAGCCCACCGGACCCCACCCTTCTGGACTGGGTGATGCCACTGAGGCCAGAGGCACTGACCACAGCAGGTCTGGGGAGACCAGGCTGATGCTCTCATCATGCAGGGAACAGCAAAAACCGCAGCCCTTATCGATACTCCCTCCCTGATCTATCCAGGCAATTCCAGCGTTTTGTAAAAGGTGTGTAGGCTGGGAGTTATTTTTTGGCTATAAATAACTCCTTTAAGTCAGGAACAACATCCTGGTTGCATCGTCTCTTTCTGCCAAGCAGGGCAGGCTGGATAAATTAATTGGGATTAAGATTAGGCCATAAAATTCCTTTTCATTTCGACTAGAAAATCGCAGTGGGCTCAAAGCAGTCGATGCACAGTGAGTAAATTCTGTAAACTATCCACCGGTATCCCACGGTTTAATATCAGCAATAACAAATATAATTTGCAATAAATGGGAAGCAGCTTTCCCATCCATGTCCACACAGCAGCCAGCGCTGGGGGAAGGCATTGCTGTGCCGAGCGTGGAGCTCAGTGCGATTATGGGAGATGGGCTGTGGATGGAGACTGTAATGGGAAAACACAGCAAGTGGCTGGAAAACGCCTCGGATAAAAGCGATAATCAGCACTGCCGTTCTCCTCCGAGCGCTTGTTTAACGTCACACTAACTTCTGTCCCAGGCAGCGCTGCCACCGGGACACTCGCGCTCCGCTCCAGGACCCGCCAGCCCTCCCGATGTCCCCGCCACCGCCCCGGCCCCCGGCAGACCCTACCTGTGCTGTCTCCCAGCCCGCGGGGCGGGCGAGCGTCCTTGCCTCCGCTGCTGTGGCCGGCGGCCGGCTCGGCGGTGCTGCTGCGGCNCGGGGGCGCAGGTCCAGGGGGGGCCGGGGCGTTGCAGCTCCTCCCCGCTCCCCGTGCCCCACAGCGAGCCACGGGACAGTCTGTGCCGGAGCGCCGGCCGTGGCGAGAGCCTCCCCCCAGTGCCGGTGGCTGGGGGCTGGCAGCTGGCAAGGTCCATGGCTAGGTGGAACATGGCTATTAAAATCCAAGCATGGCTTCCGAGCGGGCAACCTGACCTGTGGACAGACAGGGACCGTGTTAGAAGGGCAGCGGGGCAACCCCGCACTCCCTATCAGTATGGCACACCCTAGCTCTCCAGATCTCCCAGCCCAGCCACCCAAAACATCCCCCAGCTCCATGGGTATCATTGTCCTCCCTGGTTCTCCAGCCACAGTCCCCCAAAATGGCATCGTGGGGCACCCTGCACCCCCTCCCCCTGAAAACTGCCACATCCCCATTCGCATCCGTGACTTTTCAGTTGGTCTGGGAATGACGGGAATGACCTGAGGCTGGGTTTTACTGGGGAACACCCTGGGGAAGTGGCCAGTGCCTGCTTTGCCCAAACTCAGCCCTTTTGGGTGAATTATCCAAAGCAGATGGCCCAGCGGAGCTCCAGCAGCACAAGCTTTCACTCCAAGGACACTGAGATGTGGTGGTATCAGAGAGCCCATCCCCTGCTTCCCAAGCCCACAGGCAGCATGATGAGTCCCTCAAAGGGCTGGAGCAGATGAGTCTGTGGGCTCTTGCATTTGCACGTGTAGCCCATCTCCCACTATGGCAGTCGCCCACGCCGCAGCAGGAACATCCTCCCACGGAGCACGGCACATCCCCTCCACGGCGTGGGGCACCCAGAGCTGAACACAACCCTGCAGCACAGGGAGGGCAGGAGGAGCAGCCTCTTTTGCTGCCCTTTCTGCCACAGAGCAGCTGGAACCCCCCTGAGCTGCTGGCAGCTTCAGCAGTTACAATTTTGCTTTCATGTCACCCTCACGTCACACCACGTCACAGCCCTCTCCCTTCCCCGGTGGCACCGCACCAAGGCCCTGCTCCCCTCACGTTTCCTCTACGATGCTGCCCCACGTAAAGAAAATCTCTGATAGGTAAATTTTGTTGCTTACCCCCAACACCGGAAAAAAAATCATTAGGCCAAAGCCCAAAAATCTTTACTCCATTTTACTCAGCTTTTACACGAGAAAGACTTTTGTCGAACTCAGCAGGAGTTAATGAGAGCTTTACATGGCTAAACAGGCTAATCCTCCGCAGCGGCGCCCGCACAGTCCTTGGGAGCACGACAGAATGTGCATCTGGTTGACAGAAGCATTTGTACACTCCCTCCGTGCGTGAGCAAGCGAAGCTAAAGGAGCTGACCTGGATACTCCCAGGCACAGGCTTTTTCTGCTCAGAGGATCTCTGCTTTTTTCCTAATTGGGTATTTTTTCAAAGCGTAACAGCATTTATTTTGGGGAGGGAGAAGGCAACGCAAGGAAAGAGCGCAGAAGGAGAAAGGGAAGAGCCAGAAACAGACAACAGAAACCAAAATAGTTCAGGCTGGGGGAGGAAGGATTTCAAAGCTTCAAAAAAACCACAAACCACCCAAACCGTGGTGGTGGTGGTGGTTTTTTTAGAGGCCAGCAGAGTGGTGGCAGCACGAAGAGCGTCCCCCACGTGCTGTAGGCAATGCCGTACTTCCACTGGTGAGGAGTCACAAGCTCATGCTCCAGCCGGATCATCAAACACTTACTCACCTTTGCAATGCTCAGGATCACTCCTGTAGCGTGTCAGGCTTGATTTCAGCCTCTGCCCAACTCCCCAGCATCACCTGACACCTCTCCTTGCAAGGAAGGAAAGGTGCTGGGCACCTCCTGGTATGTCACTCACCCCAGGTGCCACCTCTTACACCATCTGTGCCCACCCCCAGACCTCATCCCCTTCCCAGCTCTCTGTGTTGCTCACACTCAGAACTTTTATGAACGGCTGCTGAACAGAGCAAGAGAAGATGTGCTCAGCACAAACTTGGTGCTCGCTGCATCCCAGCCACTGCCTGGAAACTTCTGAAAGACAAAATGCCAGTGCTTGGGATTGGCAGCTCACAGGAAGAACAGATATTCCCCCTGCTTCCATCTCCTGCTGTCTCCTTGTGACATTCCAGGCTGCAGTGATGGCAGCGTGAACTTGCAGGGGCTTGCTCCTGCAGAACCTGCCCGAGCATGGCTGCATCATTCACAGCAGCATCAGGAGGATCTGTGGGCAGAAGCAACATCCAACCCTTGTCTTCCCCTGGGTCATGCTGGAAACTTGTGTCCCAGCACGGCCAGGCAGTGCTGGTGACACCCAACACCAGTGTCCCTCCCTCCTGCCGCTGCTCCCCAGGCCAGAGGCTCTGGGATGGACGCAGTAAGGGACACCCAGATGGGGCAGAGCCCGTTCTGCCCTGAGGACAGCTTGGGTCACCGTCCCACCAGTGTCCCATCAAGTGATGCCACCCAAGGGGCTGTCACCCCAGGAGTGTCCTCCTAGCCACCACGCCGGCTGGCATGTCCCCAGGAGATGGCTTCAGGGACAGAAGCAGCCAGTCCGGTTACCTCGGAGGAATTTTGCGTGGCATGCGATCTTCTGAGGGCTTTGCAACAACAGATAAGAGCAAGTGTCCTTCAGAATAAATAGCAGCGTGTAGGAGTTGCCGTTGTCGTGGCAACGCAGCGTGATGTGCCCGGCGCGGCGGCGGGGATGGATGCGGCAGCGCGTGGCGCGGCCAGAGGCAGGACCACCCGGCCCTCCCCTGCCACCCCTGCCCCCCGCCCCACACCAGCACCCTGCCAAGGCTGGCAGCGGGAGTGACGCGTCCCAAAGGACACCCAGGCAGCGGGGATACATCCCGCCCGGAGTTCCTGCCACCTTGTCCTTGCCCCAGAAAACCCGGGCTGTCCCAGGAGAGCCCGCTGCGGCTGACACAGCACGGCCCGGCCCGGCACAGCGCCCCGGGAGCCCCCGCGCCTCCGCCTGCCTGTCGCCCGAGCAGGCAGGAGAGCACCCAGCGTCTCTCGGGAGCGCCAGCACAAAGTCACCGCTGCTCGGAGGCCGGGAGGGCGTTCCTGCTTTGCAGAGACATCAAACAGCTCCGACACCTCCTCAATGGCACGAGCTGCTCCTCGGGGACAGCAGAGCAGAGGCAGAGGACCCTGTGCAGCTCCCAGCGCATGGGATAACTCCCTAGCTGCACCCAAAGCGGGGCTTCGGCACAGGGAAGGCAACACATCATCCAGACCCACACATAGCACCCATCTGCCTCGGTTTGGGGGCTCGGAGCCAGTCCTGCCCGGGGGTACACATGGGCCAGAGGGATGCATCGAGCAGGGCTGCGGTTACGCTCCTCACTCGGGAATCAGGGCTGTGGTTATTCCTCACCCCCCTATAAGCACACACAGCCTATTTTGCAAAGAAATTTGAGGAGCGTGGGCAATTTTCACATTACTTCCTTTCCCATCTTGGAGGTGAATGGGAATGTTATCCCAAAATACTTTTCGAACTCTAGGAAAAACTCAATAAAACTCTGAAAGTGGGTTAGATAAAGGAACGCAGAGCGGATATATTTGAGAAAACGAAATCCTGTCCTTGATCTCCTCATCCGAGGCCTTGGCTCCCACCAGCCACAAATCCTCTCCCTTGGCTCCACGGATGGTGAGGCGGCCGTGCTCACACACAGGAAATGGAACTCCTACAAATATTTGCACCTGCGAGAAGCACGAGAGCAGATTTCAAGGAAACTGCCGTGCTAATAACACGGATCAGGCACACCAGGCACTCCGGGACTATTTCCTGAGCCCATCCCAGCCCATCCTGGTTCCAAAGGTGATGGAACAGCGGCTGTTGCACTGGAACCACCACGGCCTCCCCACCCAACACACCTTTCAGAGTCCTCCACTGTATGAAACCCCTTCCTGAATGCTTCCAGGTCCGGCCATATGCTTTGAAGAGGAGAACAGTTGGCATTTGAGAGAGAGATTAATTTCAAGGATGCTGGAGGATGTGAACTTGCTGCTGTCTTCGGCAGTCGGGAAGAGGCTGCTGTGGAACTTGGCTGCTGCCGCCACTGCGCACATGGTAGCAACCTCCACGTGCAGGGAGGGAAAGCAGAAGCATCCAGCAAGAAGCGGGACAGAACAGCCCCTGCCCCAGTCCTGAACACTCTCAGGGGTGGCGGCACCTCAGGCAACCCTGACGCTGCAGACAGGACATGGATTAATCCAGTGCACCCGCTGTGCTCCCAGAACCCCCTGCCTCTGGTAATGTGTCTGAAAATTAACTGGGATCACGGCTCTGACAAGCATCAAAACACCACCCGTCAGCACTAACCCACTTCCCCAAAGCCTCAAAGGCTCACTCGAGTGCAGTCCCTTTCATAAGGTCCTTTTTTGCTCTCCAGCATCGGCCCCTTTCTCCCCTGCCTGTGGAGACACTTCAGAGGAGCATTAACTGCAGAATAGGCTGATTTTTAATGCAGAATTATACAAATGGAGCCGTTCTTCCATTTCATGCCTCCTGTTAGGTAATCTATCGGTATTGCACAGGGAATCAAGGTTATGTCCTTGTTGGGGTGATTTACGAACTCCGAGCATTTCATATCTCTGAACACCAAGCGAGGCAGGGACAGAAATATTCCTGTGAATGCCCGGAGCAGGAGCTGTGGTCAGAGAGCTGGGGTGATGTTTCCTTGACCCAGGCAAGACAAGGCAAGAAAGCTCCAGGAAAAGCATCCTTGGCAGCGCGGCTGCGTGTCCTACAAAGGCGCTCGGAGCGGGGCAGGTTATGAGAGTACGTGCAGGAACTCGCTGGCTCCATACGGAATAGAACGAGGCCGCTGCATCCCAGCGGGTGACTTTCACACTGGAGCAGGAAGAAGAGGGGAAAACTTCAGTGGCAGGTACTTGGCCCGTGACTGTGTGTCCTCGCCGAGGTGGGGACTGCAGCCGCCGCCGCAGCCGCTCTCCTCTCCATCCCGCTGTCCTGTGTGATGATCCCTGCAGTGCAGCGACTGTCCTTTGTTGTCACACTACCAAACATCACCACGGAAATGGAGCATTGCCATCCTGCACTCTGGGCTGGACCAGGACCCTCCCCAGGGCCGGAAGGAGGGGAGATGCACCATCCCATGTGAGGGTGGCACGGATGAGTGCCAAAAGGCACGTGGCACGTTATGCCATGGGATCAGCAGGAGACCTTGTGGATCACTCCCACATGGCGTCCTCCACGCCCCACCCCACACCCCTGGCATCAGCAGCACCATGGAGACCTCTCTCCTGAGCTGTGTTCTGCCATGGGATGAGTTTATCTGATCCCAGACCCAATGGGAACCGGGAACATACAACCCACTGCGCCATCTGTAGCTCCAGCTTCTTCCCAGATAATTATAAATTTGTGAAAATATGGCTGCCAAGCTCTTTAAAGCTGGGACTGGGACTTAAGGCACAAAGGCTGACACACAGTAGCACCTAAGTAAATTAAATGTGCCACATCACTACCTATCTATATTACAGTCCTGAGCTTCAGGATTACCTGCTAATAAAAGTGATATTTAAAACAAGTCCTAAGTTCCTCCGCTGCCCCCTTCTCCCCACAAGTAATTAAACCGACGCCGCTTCCCACAGCGGAGGGGATGGGATTTATCACGGAGGGAAATCAGTAGAGGGTGAAATAGGTTGAATCCTCCCCGCCACGCTGCTGCAGCCAGGCAGACAGTGAACACCCACTTCCCTGGGAAAACGGGGCAGAAAGGGGTTGGGTGGGGCTGGGAAGCCACGGGTCCCCCCTGGATGGAAATGCCAAGATGGAGGCAGCTGAATCCATTCCTGGCGGTGCTTGGGGAGCCGTGAGAGGGGGCAGGAGGGCGGCCGTGGCGGGGGGGAGCCGCTCGCTCTTCTGCCTCTGCCTTGAGCTCACCCAGCTGCAAATAAACAATTTTACCATTTGAATAGCCGCGAGTGCGGAAGGCATAATTAATACCCAGCGGTACCATCAGCCAATGTGCTGATGCGGGAGGTGCAGCCCCTGCCAACGCCGTCAGCGCTCAGCTTTGGCTCTGCAGCGCACGGCCCCGGCTGCTCTCGCCTCCAGGCCCGTCCTTTGCCAGAGGCGGAGGAAGGGCAAAGCCCCAGTGCAGGCGCCTGGGACTGGTGCTGGAGCCCACCAGAGCAGGACGTCTCCGGTGCATCCCACACCCACACCATGGGAAGAGTCAGGATCTGGCAGAGCAATGTGGGGAAGAGTGAAAAGGAGCGAGCAGAGAGCAAGCGCACGTGGCATCGCTGCAAAGGCAAGAGCTGTGCCCAGTTGCTGCCAAAGTTGCGCCAACCTTTAACCCTGAGTTTCACGTTCAGTTCCCATTTTCAAATATTTTAAAAGACACTGACAGGACAAAGGGCCCAGTGCCTCCAGCCAGCCTGAGGATGAGTGTGAGAGCTAACACAGCGAGCTGGCCAACACTGTCCATTACGGCCAGTCCAGCTCAGCTTGCTTACAGAGGGCAGGACATCTGCTTGAGAGTGTTTTCCCTGGTCTTCAGGGACTATTTCAGACAGGATTTGAAAAGTGCCAAAGTGGGTGGGAAGCCCAGAAGTTTGCATGCATCTTCAGACAAAGACATGTCTCCAGCAAATTTCTGTGCAAGACCAGTGCTCGGTAATTTACCTGCCACCACTCTGGCAGCAGGAGCTCAGAGCCCAGTCTGGCTCCCCTGGGAAGACTCAGTGGGCTGTGGGCTCATCTGCCAGCGTGGCAAGACAGGTCCCAGACAAGCCAGGGGATGAACTGGCCTGAGTGCTCCCCAGGGGGGACAACACAGTGGCAGGCTCAGGCCCTGCATCCTGCAGTAGTGCTGGAGCATCCCTCCTGGCAAGGCACAGTGTGGGTGGTCCTGGAGCATCCCCCAGAGTGGGCATGGGGCAAGTACCACTAGAACATCTCTCCCAGCAGCACAGCCTGGGAACCGCTTGAGCATCCCCCACAGTGGTCATAGCTTGGATACCACTGGAGCATCCCCTGTGATAGGCACAGCCTGGGTACCACCAGAGCATTCCCCTCAGTGGGCACAGCCCAGGTACTACTGGAGTATCCCCCGTGATGGGCACAGCCCATCATTACCACTGCAGCATCCCACCCAGCACACACAGCGTGGGTACCACTGCAGCATCCCACCCAGCACACACAGTGTGGGTACCACTGCAGCATCCTTCCCAGCACAAAACAGTGTGGGTACCACTGGAGCATCCCTCCCAGCACACACAGTGTGGGTACCACTGGAGCATCCCTCCCAGCACACACAGTGTGGGTACCACTGCAGCATCCCTCCCAGCACACACAGTGTGGGCACCACTGGACCATCCCTCCCCGCACACACCGGGTGGGTACCACTGCAGCATCCCTCCCAGCACACACGGTGTGGGTACTGCTGGAGCATCCCCCTCAGTGGGCACAGCACGGCCGTCGCTTCCCCCACTGCCACCCTGTCGCCCCAGCCAGCAAACACTGTGTGCATTTAGCGTGGCAGGGCCGGACAGTGGGGTGTTTCATCAACCCAGCAGCGATAACACTCGGCTTTTGTCCCTCCCGGATAAAGGGGGTTTGTGAGCGCTGGCTTTCCAGCCCAAACTGGCACCTGTCGCCAACTTACCCCACTCGTCCCCCCCCTCGAGCTCCGCACCAGCTCTGGGGACCAGGCAGCAGCAAGAGCTCCAGCTCAGACACAACTTGCTGGGAAGTTTCAGATTTCCAGATCCACCAAAATCTTGTTGAAGAGCCACAGTCTCAAGCTCTGCTCTTGCTGATATTAAAAACAATCCATAAACCTAAGAAAATCAGGGGCTTCCCCCCTCATTTTAACTTCTACCCAAACCTCCTCGTGTATCCCACCTCCTCGTGCACCACAGAGTTGCTGCTCAGGCTTTACACACTGACAGTGACCAAGGAGGTCCTGGCACACGAGACAGTGCCGCCTTCTCCCATCCCCACCACAGCACGGAAAACACTCCCCCATGTACAAGAATCAGTCTGCTGAGGGAACAGGGCTGCAACATATGTAGGAGCAGGTTAAAAACAGAGCTTAGAGATCATCCCTGTTGTTAGTTAATGCTGCCCACAATAAATAAGGCCAGCGGCTGAGCTGAGCAGCTCCCTGCTGTGGACACAGGCGCAGGCAGGACAGCGCACTTCCCCACGGCTGCCATCCAAGGATTTTCTGCTTTCCCTGCTTTGCTCATGAATTTGCTTCCTTTGCCACACGTCTGCCTCCTGCACAATCAACTGCAGCATGATCAGGCCTCCCCCTCGGATAAAGGGACTGCATTGGCGTGTCCAAGCAGGATGCAATGCCCAGCACTGATGGATGGGATGGGATGGGATGGGATGGGATGNCCAGCACACACAGTGTGGGTACCACTGGACCATCCCTCCCAGCACACACAGTGTGGGTACCACTGCAGCATCCCTCCCAGCACACACGGTGTGGGTACTGCTGGAGCATCCCCCTCAGTGGGCACAGCACGGCCGTCGCTTCCCCCACTGCCACCCTGTCGCCCCAGCCAGCAAACACTGTGTGCATTTAGCGTGGCAGGGCCGGACAGTGGGGTGTTTCATCAACCCAGCAGCGATAACACTCGGCTTTTGTCCCTCCCGGATAAAGGGGGTTTGTGAGCGCTGGCTTTCCAGCCCAAACTGGCACCTGTCGCCAACTTACCCCACTCGTCCCCCCCCTCGAGCTCCGCACCAGCTCTGGGGACCAGGCAGCAGCAAGAGCTCCAGCTCAGACACAACTTGCTGGGAAGTTTCAGATTTCCAGATCCACCAAAATCTTGTTGAAGAGCCACAGTCTCAAGCTCTGCTCTTGCTGATATTAAAAACAATCCATAAACCTAAGAAAATCAGGGGCTTCCCCCCTCATTTTAACTTCTACCCAAACCTCCTCGTGTATCCCACCTCCTCGTGCACCACAGAGTTGCTGCTCAGGCTTTACACACTGACAGTGACCAAGGAGGTCCTGGCACACGAGACAGTGCCGCCTTCTCCCATCCCCACCACAGCACGGAAAACACTCCCCCATGTACAAGAATCAGTCTGCTGAGGGAACAGGGCTGCAACATATGTAGGAGCAGGTTAAAAACAGAGCTTAGAGATCATCCCTGTTGTTAGTTAATGCTGCCCACAATAAATAAGGCCAGCGGCTGAGCTGAGCAGCTCCCTGCTGTGGACACAGGCGCAGGCAGGACAGCGCACTTCCCCACGGCTGCCATCCAAGGATTTTCTGCTTTCCCTGCTTTGCTCATGAATTTGCTTCCTTTGCCACACGTCTGCCTCCTGCACAATCAACTGCAGCATGATCAGGCCTCCCCCTCGGATAAAGGGACTGCATTGGCGTGTCCAAGCAGGATGCAATGCCCAGCACTGATGGATGGGATGGGATGGGATGGGATGGGATGGAATGGAATGGAATGGAATGGAATGGAATGGAATGGCAGAAGCGAGGCTCTCCCCACCACAATGGCAATAGTCCTGCCAGATCCCAGACCGGAGCTGGAGCTTTATGAGGGGTTTTGTTCCTCTGAATACATATCCACAAAGTGACTCCAAAAGATAGCAACTAACTCAACCCAGCCCTCGGCTCTGGAGGACCTACAGAGAGGAAAACCGTGGCACAAAGCTACGGCTTATGCTGCCCTTTAACCCCACCGCTTTCCAGATAAATAACCCAGCGCTGATCTTATTTTCTAAATGAACGTGCTCAAGCGTGTCATTACAATGAATGCGGGAAACGCTTTGATCTAAAAAAAAGTAAGATAAGTTGGCTCAGTACATCTAAAGTAGCAGCTTAACAAGCTTTAAAACAAAACAATTAAAAGAGGTCTGTGGTGCCTTTGTAACACAATGTGTCTTCGCAGGAGCCGCGCATCAGAGCTCACTGTGGTATCCGTATCAACGGGAAATGCCTCCAACCATGGAACAGTCCCAGGGAGAAAATACCTCATAATGGGATTTTTAATGATGGCCTCCCGAAGTGCCTTGCTTTCCCAGGAGCAAAGACAAGCACTGACCCGCTGGAAGCATCTGGCTGACCAGCACAGGGCCCAGCTGACCCTTCCCCATGGCAAAGGCTGGATGTCCACACAGGGAAATCCAACTAACTCAGGTCTTCACTCCAGCACCACGGTCTCCTGGTGGAGCTGCTCTCAATTCGCACTGCAGTGACTGAGATCCAAACCTGTCTTTCTCCCGGGAAGTCCCCGGCAGCCCAGAGATGCACAGCCTGCCCGGAAACCTCAGCAGCCATCCCCAGGAATGAACACAGCGAACACGTCAGTAATTTCAAAAGCTCCATAAACTCTAACAGAAATGGAGAAGATGAGAGGAATGAAGACTCTGAACGCAGAAAGAGGAACAGATGGCTTTTATGGAGCAAGAAATACAATAGGATAAAATGGAGCAGCAGAGCTCTCTTTGAAGGTGTGAATCGTCAGTAGGGAAGCCTGGAAAAGCCAAGGCCTGGGAGCTGGGAGCTCAGTGCAGGGCACTGCATTGCCCAGCCGAGGCTCTGGTTGGTGGTCCTGGGGAGCTCCCGGCCCCCCCGGCTCCTGAGACAGCACCGGCTGTGCCCAGCCCCACCACAGGGACATCCTGCTGCCAGAGAAGGGTCAGCGTGACACGCAGCATGGAGAAAGAACAGCCCAAAAAGATGATGAAAAAGGCAAGCTAAAATAGAAAGTGAAGGCAGCGGGAATGAACTCCAGGGCAAAGACTCTTGATCCTGTCACAGAGAGTTTTAAATCCCTTTTAGCACCGAGCAATTTCTTTTCCATGGAGAAGAGCCATTCTCCCTGCCATGGCCATCTCACCGCGCATACAGCAGCCAGGCAGCTCACAGGCTCTCCCAACTGCAGCCATGGCAAAATCCTGATGGATCAAAGTGACGATGAGGATTTGCCTCCAGGACCTCAAGAACACTGTGCCATTGGGGGCACAGCCCCTCGGAGCCCAACTGCCGGTGAGTCAGGGATCACTGTGCTCTGCATCTCATTAAAAAAAACAATAATCCCCTTTGCGGGAGAGATTAAACTTTTGCAGCATTATCTCCAATGGGCTGGCAGCAAGGGATGACCTCCTGCATCCCTCAGAATCTCAACTTCCTTCAAAGGCACCTATGCCAGCAGCCTCACATCCATCCTCATCCATCAGAATTAGCAAAATGGATTTTGCCAGAGAATATGTCACTTTGACAGGAACCCAGAGTAAGTCCTGAGTGCGTCATGTCGGATGATGCTAAAGCAGAGCCCCTTACAAAGACAAGAAACAAGAAGATGAATAAATCATCCTTGTCCTTTCCATTAAAAACTTTGTAAGGAAACCCATGAATGACAGCTACTGGGAGAAGAAAGGTTGATTCATTTTGGGAGCTCTTTCTAAAATAACACTTGCCGGCATCTGGAATGGTCACACCTTCCCTACATAAACGCCCCGCCAATGCACACTCAGCCAAGCTTTGGCTCTGGCCGGGATGAGGCAGAGCCAACCCCGCTCCCGGCAGGATGTGCAGCTTCGTCTCCTGGCATTCATCACCCACATTCCGGTGGGTCCTTAAGTGGATGTCCTCATCCATGTCAATTAACTGATGCTTCATTACTCGAGTCCTGCAACGGGAGCAGAGATGCTATCGCCGGCTCCGGGAGCAGGGCTGGGGTCACGCACGGGACTCAGGCAATTACGGAACGCGTCCCTGAGGAAGCCGCGTGCGCTCGCCAGGCAGGCAATTCCCAGGGGGGGCAACCTGGGCTGCCCCCGACCTTGTCACATCTTCAACCTGAATGGGGTGCAGTCAAGTGGCAACATCAATTAGCGGCGTTTGCTCTCACCGGCGCCTCGAACGCTGCTGCTGAGCAGCGAGTGCCCAGCCTTCCCACGCCGAGCACAGCAGCTCTACACAGCTCCTCAGCTGGCATCATGCAGCCACATTCCCTATCTATAGTGCTATTAAACGTGGATGGAGTTTCTCCTGACCATCCCAGGATATTGCAGAAGAGGCATGGCCAATACCCTCGGGGACAGGAGCCATCAATTCTCACCCAGCTGTAGCTGAAAGCCACAAATCCGCTCTCCTGCGTGGCACAGTGCGGTCCCTCACACGGCGTGTGCTGTGCTGCCGGTGTCCTGCGGCACACGGTCACCCCTGCGCCAGCACGCTCCCATCTCCACGCTTCTCTTGTGCTAGGGTGTGTGCCCTCTGGTGAGCTCCTGTTTTTCCACCTCGAGGATCCAGACTTGCTTCTTGAAGGAAGTGCCTCGCCGCTCCCAGGCTATGTGTTGTTTATGAAGCAGCTTCTGCTCAGCCTTTATTTGGAAGTCAGTGGAGCTGACTTCCAGCAGTGGAGCAGCCAGGCCAGTGAAGCTTCACCGCTCCCGCCTCACCACAGCTAAGCCTCATCCCACGGATGCTTCAGCCGGGGTCTGGAGCAGCTCTGCAGCCAAGGCGCTGCTTCTCCTCCCTGCCAGCTTCTGCAGCAGGAGCTGAAGAGTCCTTTCCATACCCACAGAGATGCTGTGCCAGGGAACAGCTTCTGCTCCCAGTGGCTCTGGCTCGTGGGGACACAGCAGCCATTGGCAGCGGGGACACAGTGCCCCTGGGATGCTCCAGCACTGCCAGGAAAGCGGAGCTGCCGAGAAAGACCTTCAGAGCAAACTTCAACAAAAATCATCGCATGTCAAAGCGTATCTCCTGCCTACGCATCATTTCCAAGTCACAAGAAGACATTTTGCAGATCAGAGTTGGAAATGAGCACTTTGTGAATGATTTGCTTTATTTATTTTTGTAAGTCCTCAGGCGAGTCCCAGTGGGTGCTCTGGCCTCCTGCCCTGGGCACCCAGCACCCACTGACCCCACCCCTGCTCATCTCCATGGAGCTGCTCATCCACCTCCAGCCAAGCTGGGTTGTTCCTCCTTTTCTCGGTATTGCTTGGGACCATAAATGCCAAATCTCTCAGCACTGACGGGAGGACACTCCCACACAGCTGCACTTGGGGCAGGTCCCCACCCTGCTCCCAGAGCATCACACCCAGCAGCCCTGGCCCCGTGTCAGCACCCCACTACCCAGCACCCGGCCCTGCCACCACGCCACAGGCAGCGTGGGGGTTTTGCCTCCAGCTTGGACAGAGTGTGAGGAGCACTGGGGGGTGATGGAGCCAAAATACCATCAGTCCCCACCATATCCCCAGTGGGGGAGCTCAGCGCTGCACTGAACGGCGGCTTTAGTGCAGCTTTGCCTTGCAGAGCCACCGAGGCCAGAGAAAGCAACTGATAAACCCAGAAAGCAGCAGAGATTCAGCAGCAGACAAAACCTCATTTCACAAGGAATCCTCACAAAACCAAATTAATGTTGAAGGATGAAGGCAGGTAAACCTCCCACAGTTAAGTTCAGGCCACTGAGACTCAGTTTAAATCTCTCAGCAGTTCTGATTTAATCAATGCATTTCCAAGTGAAATTAGATGAAGTACATCTCCATCACAGGAAATTATATAAGCTATCAAAGTCTGTAGGTGCAAGTCCCAGTAAGAAGAGTCACAGAAAAATATTCATATAAACTCAAATTCCATTTTTAAGGAGTCACTTCAGGTCCAGAGTTTAACATTCTTTTAGTGAAAAAATTCACTCTGATGAAAACAGTGAGCCAAGGAGAGGAAGGGCCAAGCAGCAGGTTCAGGAACAGCTCCTCATAACCCACAGTGACTGCTGGGATGCTGGGCTTGGCCAGGAACCCCCTCCCAGCAGCACCACCCAGCGTGGGAGGGAAGGAAGGTGGAAGGATGGAAGGAAGAACAGAAGGAAAACCCTTTTGTTTTAAAGGAGGGGGTGAATGCACCAACAATGTCACACCATCCACTGATCCCACCCAACACACTCAGCCTCCAGAAATTATCCTGCTAGAAGAGTGTTGCTGTCAAACCCAAACTCTGTTGGGCTTGAACTGCTGTTGCCCACTTGGTCACCACCAGCCCTCAAGGAGAACAACAGGCACCACAACCCAGAGCAGAGCAGCTCCTGCTCCTCCTGCTCAGCGCACTGAGGTTCCGGTAATCTTGGCAATCTTTCCTCCCAGTCCTTCTCCCATTAGCTATATTTAAAGGCTTAAGCATGCATACATTTTCATAATGAACCTCAGACCTGTTGAAAGTCCCACGGCTTATTCACACCCTATGGAGCTGCCCTTGGGAGCTGCTGGCAGTGCTCACCACTCCCTGTATCCATACCTACCTACAGATACCGAGGTAAATAAGGCACGCTGGGAGAGCTCGAGGATCAGACTGGGTGAGGGAAGGTGGGAACAAGGTTGGAGAGGTGGCCTCTGCCTGGCTGCCATTCCCTGTTACAGGCTGGGCTCTGAAGGAACATCAGCAACTCCTTCTTTCCAGCAGATGAACATTTATGTAAGGCAGAGCCAAGCCGTGGCGCTCCGGCGCCGGGAGCAGCTGGGCCGGCAGCTCGCCCGTCCCGTGTCCTGCCTGCTGGACGCTGGCACAGCAGCTGCCACACGGGGCAGCCCCCGAGCATCCCGGGCGAGGGGCAGCACCACGACAGCTCCCACCCGCCACCCCACTGGAGACACCACAAAGACAAGGCGGTGGCTCCTGCGTTATTACAACAATTGTTCATGCTCTGGGAAGCGGCTGCCGAAGCCCCGCGCCGCTCCCCTCGCCTCATCTGGGAAATTGCTGCCAGCGTGGAGGTACGAGCCGCTGCATAAAAGTGCAGTTTATTCAAGCATTATTGTGGCTGTTAAGTATCATAGCCAGTGACACCAGATGAATTTCTGTGGCAATCAATCCACCCGGGAGCAGCCAGCTCAGCCCCTGTGTGGATGCGGGATGAGTAAGGACTCCTCAGTGGAGGCCATTAACTCCCACTGCTTACTGCTCTCATTACTTCCCAGACTGCAAGGCTTGCATCTTTGACGAGCGGCTGAATCTGCATTTGACAGTGTGAACCTGATGAGTGAAATTCATGGAAAATGTTTTCTTTGGCAGTAACTACAAGGCCCATAAAGTTTCCACGGAGTCAATGTGCAGGGATGTATGCTTTTAATGAGTTGTTTTATACAATCGCCGAGAAATTGCAAACGGTGGTTTTACTCCTACTGCAAATCACTCCACAGCTCAATGCTGTAAAAACCGTGGCATATTGTTTAAAACATTATATTCGTAGCTATGGAGGGGAAGTCCTCGGCAGCGCTGGAAGCCTGGCACGCTGCAGAAAGCTGCCGTGCCCTCACAGGCGGGCGCAGGCACTGACGCAGGCGTGTGCACGCACACGTATGTCTGTGCACACTCAGGGAGTGACAGAGCCACTGCCACCTCCCCAAAGAACAGATTTTGCCCCGCAGCACCCACACCTGCCAAGAGCAGAGCAGGGCTGGAGCATTCCTGGGACTTGGCAGAGGCTTTCAGGGCAGCGCTGCTCGCTCAGCCCCGCTCCGAACCGGGGAGCAGCAGCTCCCCTTGACAGGAACCGAATAATTCTGAGCAATGCAGTTGCACAGGTCCTGCCCTCCCCGGCGGAGGAGCACGGCTCACCGCGAGGTCAGGCACTGCCACCGCCCCGGGCGAAAGGGATCCGACTTGAAAGGAGCAGCACGGTACCATCTCCCCGCCGCAGGCAGCTGCTCCAGGCAGAGGCTGCGCGGGGTGAAACGGGCGCTGCAAAGCTCCACTGCTTCTCCTGGAGCTATTTTTCTAGTAGTCTTCGAGAAAATGAGGAGAAATGACATGGGAAATGTCAGAAATAAAGCCAGAAGCAATTAGAGTTAGAGAGAAGGGAGAGCAGCAGGCAAGGTTAGCAGTAAAGTTATCTCTTATTAAAAATAAAACACGGAGGGACTGGAAGCTGATGAGGTGGCAGAAAGGACAGCCTGGTGCTGGGGATCCAGGATGCACAGCACAGAAATTCACAAAGCTAATGGATCGAGGAAGAAAGCAAGCAGAGGGCTCCTGTTTCCATTGCTAAACTCTCCTCAAAAATAACAAAGCAGAGGGCGTCCTCTGTTCCCAGGATTACAGCTTTCTGCCGCGCCAGCCTTGGGAAACGGCCCTCCAGCTCCACCGGGCTTTTCACCTGACACGCGATAAATCCAAACGCGTGGCACCCTGAGAAAACCCTCGGGTGCTTTCGCCGGGAGGAATTCCTAAGGTCACTACATCACCACAGACTCTGTCCTTCCCACACGCAGCAGCGCATCCTCGGCTGACGGATGGACAGACATCTCCGGCGGCAGCGGGAAGGTGCTCGTGTGCCCGGACACGGGACAAAGACGGGGGGCACTGGAAGCCGGCTCGCCACGTGCCTCTGGAATACGCGGCACGGCACGGGAGTGTAACAGAGAGGCCGAGGGCCTCCCCCAACTGCTCAGCACAGACAAAACCTCAGTTCAGGTTTCACCCTCCAGGACTTCATCCACAGCCCGGGCAGAGGGACAAAGCCTCCAGCGATTCCCAAGGGTGGCGGACAAAGGCTTCTCGCATCGCCACTCGCTGTCCGTGGATTCGGGGGGCCCTGCCCGCCTCCCTCCGTGCCCCCAAGCTGCAGCCATGTTCTGCCAGAGCGCAGGGGCGCGGGGGGCGGCGCGGGCTGATGGGCTCCCCGAGATGCTGCGTGGGGTAGGGCTGCCGGTGGGGGTTACACCCACCCATCCGCTCACCCCGCAGCTCCCCTGCCCACCCAGTCCTGTTCCCCGGGGAGCAGCCACAGGGCCCGCTGCGAGCTGCGGGAGTGGGGTGGCCGCTCGGGACTGCTCGCCTTGGGACCCCTCTCCCCAGCAGCAGGTGATGTGCCGGAACCACCGTCCCGCTCGGTGGAGGGACGTTTGCCGTTTGACCCCTGCCCGACACAACCGCTCAAACCCAGGACTTTCCAAATACACAACCGGGTTGGGGAGAACGAAACAGATCGCGGATTTCACTTTTCTTTAGGGTCTCACTTGTTTAACCCGCTGCTGCTTTCACTCGATTCCACTGAGATGGGCTCAAGCGACCAAAGCCCAGGTACTGCTGGGGCCCCGGGGCCGCACGCAGGCAGGGGCCGGGGCCAGGGCTCTCCAGCCACAGCACCATGGAAATAACAAGATTTCGGCTCAGATGACTTCGCAGCGGTAATGAAAATGTGTTACGTAACACTTTGCCTCCGTCTCCTCTGCTTTACAATTCTCGATTAATCTCCCGAACACATCCATCC
>VZRS01011576.1:511378-555591 GCA_013398055.1 Ifrita kowaldi | reverse complement strand
ATTTATTTATTTATTTTCTTTGGAGATCACTTCCTACTGAGATTAGATGCTCAGGGAAATTTGTTTTAATTGTCTTAATGTTGCAGGAAACAGTTTTTTAGAAAGCCAAGGTTATCCACAGTCCTGGAACTTGCAAGGAGGAATTATAGCATGGAAACTGGACCACAATGCCAGCTGAAATAGCACAAGAGAAAATGCTGTTTTGCAAGGGACAGCTGAAGAAATTCATGATGCAAAGTCAACAGCTGTCTTCAGTTGTCCCAGTACAGCAATTTCATCACTGGTACACAGTGAGAATTGTGATTTTTACCAGCCTCTTAGTTTGGGAGAAAATTGCTATTTAGTTGTAGGAATGCTATACCTGATGATTTTGTGTCTTAAGAAAAATTATAGAGTGAGAGTAGATTTCTGGTAAGGCTTTTGATGCTCTCTCACACAACATTCTTGTGTGAAGGTGTTTGAAGCCTGGGTTGTGGTCTGATGAACAACAGTGTGGTTTGGCTCATTGGGCCCAGAGAGTGATTTTAATGGATCATACTTTTTGCTTGGAGGCTGGTAGTGAGAGAAGTACTACAGGGTTCTGTTCTGGTTATGTTCAATATCTTAATCTATGACTTGGAGGAGGGAACAGAGTGCTGCTCTTGGGAATCTTGCTCCCGGGAAAGAACAATTCCTCACAAAGTTACAGGCTGGGGTTCTGCCAGTCTGTGGAGCAGCACCGTGAAAAAGTGCTGAGGCTGTGGTGGGTAGAAAGGCAAGCATGGGACAGCAGTATCTGCCTAATAGCAAAGGCAACAACTTCCTCAACTGTGCCAACAAGGGAGATCAAGTGAAGTGATGATCCCCTTTACACAGCGTTTCTTATAACTCATCTAAACTACTCCTTATAGGTTGGGGGCCCCTGTGAACAAGAAGGGTGTCAATATGCTGTAGGGAGTTCAGCAGAGCGGTACCTGTGATGAGAAGCCAAGGAGCTGGGCCTCCTTGGCTGAAGTCTGGAGAAGGGATGACTTGGCAGCAGTCCATCACCTCCTACCAGGAGGTCATCAACAACGTGGTACCAGGCTCTTTGTCTCTTGTTCTCCCACTGTGTTCAGCAGGAGTAAATTGAAAAAAGAGGAGCTGTACTGAAAAGAAAAGGCTTTTCAGCATGAGGACAGTACAAGTACTGGAAGAGATGGCAACTGCACGGGCTGTGCAGACAGTCCTTGGAGATTTTCCATGTGAGAATAGCCATGAGCAAGCTGACCTGAACAGACTTTACTTGGAAGAGATCAGAGTAGAGCTCTCTTGAGGTCTCTTCCAGCCAGTATTTTTCTGTGATTATCCAGAGGGGGCACTTTATGGAACAAATGGAACAGCTACGTCCTGGTCTCACAATTGAAGGGGAAAAGAACCCAAACAAACCCCACAAAAAACATTAAAACTACCCCCATCAAAAAACCCACAACATACCCCCTCCTCAAATATTTCCTATGTAAAGACAGGGGCATCAATAGATGTATATATCCTCAGAACAGAATGAAGTACCCATTCCCCCTCAAGGGTCCTTTTCCATCCTGTTGCCAGACATGCAAAATGAGAAACAAACACAGAAGAGTTCTGTATGTGATATCTGAAGATGAGGCTCTGAACAGAGTCTTCTCCCTCACTCCCCTAACTATTCAAGGGCTTCCTCTATACAGAAGGGTTTTTCCCTCTTTGCTTTGGACTCCTGTTTTATTTTACTTTTTTTAAGTAACTTTGACCACTACCATTTGATCTGACAAGAGCATCCCCCAAGGCCTTTTCCAGATTCATGACAATGTATTCGTGTCATCCCGAAGGAAACTAATGTGTGTGTGTGTATATATGGATGTATTTCCTGACTGGAGCTCTGCAAGTGGGAGGACAAGGAACAGGATGTAATGCAGAGAAGATGAGCACAGAGAGCTAAGGAAATCAGTCACAGGCACTAAAGGATGCATGTTCAGTCTCATTGCAAAAGAATGTTAAGTGAAGATGACCATAAGAGAAGACAAGGGATGCTATAGAAAACAAGATCCAGCTCTTTGTGAAGCATCTTGGGATTGCTGATCTCATATGCAGTCATGGCTTAAAGAACCAGTGTTCCCCTGCAGCCCTCTCTGATCTCCCACCTACCCCTTGTCCAGCTTAAAGCATTGCCTCTCTTGGCAAGGTCAGGGTCCCATCATCTGCACTTGTGGACTGATAATGCAAACCTAGGAGCACCATTTATTAATGATGAGGAAAAGTAATTTGTCTGTGAGAAGCTAACTGTCCACAGTGGAGTTGGGGTAATAAAGGAGATGGGGAAATTCTATTGCAGAGGCAGAGCACCAGTTAAAGAGAAAGCAATGTGTGGGAGCAGTCAGTTCTAAGAATTACATCTTTGTCCTGGTGATGGCAGTTAAGAGACATAAACACCAGTAATGTGGAAGGGTGCGATCAGACTGTCTAAATTACAACTAAAAGAAAAAGAAACGAAACATTTCTTATCTGGATAGAACTAAATTCCTTACTACAATGCGTCGTTCATCAGCTGTTAGGTCAACACAAGTACTTCCGCAGTGCTTTGTAATGGAATCTGCACCTGGAATTTTACTCATTTCATCATAAGTAATTTTTATAATTTCTTGACATATGACAATAGAGTACCTTGTGGCCTTCTCCAGCTATTAGAACTGAGAGTACAAATGGATTATTTCTCATGATGTTGCTTTCAGTTGCCTCTTATTGCCATATATATTTTTCTGCATATGTACATTTTCTGCTGGTCCTCAGTATACGGAAGACAGAGTGTATAAATCATGCTTTTCACATTCCTGGATAGAGCCGCTGTTCCCGAACACATTGAAAACAAAATGGCTGCTGTTTCACAAAATCTTAAAAGAAATTAACCACTGAGATTGCTTTTTTTACTTGCATTGATGCAATTCTGACTTTCCCCTGAAAAGCTTTTGGTATGAAAGCCAAAATGGTTGTGTTTTTTACAGTAAAATATTAAAATAATCGAAAAAAAAATACAGTGTTATCTGCCAGATATTTCTGTAGCATCTGCCTCAATTCCAGCTTTCCAGTCTCACAGAGAAAAACCTTTGAACCTGTGTTGTTTTTCTCCCTGCCTTATTCTAGAGGCATATGTGGTGATAGCACTCATTTATTGTAACTGCTCTGTGACAGCATTATATTGACCCAGATGATATTATCCAACTGGGAATTTTTCCCAGGTTAGCTCCAATGTTATATCATCAATATGATAAAGTAGATCCTGCCATAGACAAAAATCACTTCCCAAGATAAATTCAAGGTAGTTGTTTTTTGTTAGGTATGAGTCCTCTTTCTAGTAGTGTCAATATCAAAGTGAAAAGTTCTGGTCTCTGGCTTTTAGCCGCTCACATAAATTCATCAAAACCTTATCTATTTCCCCCAGCTGACCCACATGTGCTGGTTGTGGCAGACACCCGTTCTGCTCCTTATTACATCTTGGCTATTTAGACTCTAATTTTTTTCTTCCAGATGAGAAATTCACAGCTATTCAAGTCTTATTGTAACAATTCTCTAGACCATGGCCTGGTCTAGAGAACAGATGCATTGTATCTGAATTTACCTCTCTGACTAGTAAAGCCCGCAGATACGACCCAGTTCTGTAACAAAATCGTTTTTAAGAATTGATGTCCAAGTAATTAGTTTGTTGTTTAATCAAATTAGTTTTGNCAGAAAAGGCACAAAATTAATTGTTTGGCATAAAGCCGTGATAGGGGATATGCATGATGGAGTCACCCCAAGACAGTATTCTTCTGCAGGAGAGACTGAAATGGATTACTATTGACAAGTATTTTCCAAACAGTGAAAAAAATCTTTCAACTGAAAGATATTTTATATTTGCCAACTCATTCCTATTTGCCGTTGACAGACTGATTGCTGTGTCCCCAAGGCTCAAGGAGACCAATGTGTCCTCTGTAATTTATGTCTGGAGTTTGTAGCTTGAGGAAAGAATTCTCAGGGATTCACATACTAATACGCCATTCTGTCTGTATGTAAACCTCAAAAATCTCTGGTTCATTAAAAAACAAAACAGGAAACACCAGCAACCACAAACAAAAGTTGGGATTTTTTTTTTACTGTTTTCACATTTTTTAAGTATTATGAATATTTTTGTGTTTGTCTGGATTGCTGTTGTATTTGCCTTACAAATACCTCATTATCCACAAATCCTTAATCAGAACATGAAAGGATCATTTTATCTCCTGTACTACTTTTTTTGTGCTCTATTTCCCAAGGCTTTTATTGTTTTTTTTATGCAAATAACTTAAAAGGATCCAATTTCAGTTGTTGCAAACCAATTACCTTTAGTTAGAAAGGGTTTAATTGTGATTTTATTTGAATGCTATGTTGGAATTTCTTCTAGTGGTTCATGATGTTTCTGTGTTTCAAATGAATTAATTATGTGTGTGTAAAAATATTAAAATATTTCTATTAGATTTTTTTAAAAAGATGTCATTAGAGTTATACTAGGACTGTGTAAGGATTCCAAATCTATCTACTGCTTTCTGAAGAAATTTTTAACAGATGTTTCATAGGTACTGTTTTTTTCATTACAGCCTTCCACAAATGATCTTGTGAACAAATTTATTGATAATGATAATAGTTAACATTAAGTAGTCTGAGGCTAAAGACTATGAACATATCTTTAATGATATGGGAATGTGGGGATATTGAATTTTTTCTTTAAATGTGTCAATTTCCTTAGACTTCTGAGACAACTGTTCATATCCTGCTGCCATATGGAGGAGCATATAGTGCCTGAATTGCAGAGTGATGTTTTACACCTACTGATGTAACTGCTTCTAATGGTATGAGTACATTTTAAAGCTGTGTGGAAAGCTTTCATTGCTCATGCATAAGGATCAGATTTCTTAACCAATTTATGTTCCAGTAACTTCGGGATATTTTCATATAAGCACTCCCCTTTGTCTTTTTAGTTAGATCTAATTCTCTCAAATTACCCAATTGTTCTCCAGAATCCTCATTTCTACAGCGTAAGAAAGCATGGACTTCATTTAGGACACTAAAGAGTATTAAAGATGTTTGCTTATGTTTGCATAGTCTGAATATTTTCTGTTTTAGGTACTTCAGATTTTTCTGGGTGATTTACCTGTGAGATAAGATATCCCTCATAGAAGACTCTGTCAATGCAATGGATTCTGCTATATTGAGAATATACTTCCAGAGCTTGTTTCTTCTTGTGTACCTATGTCATATGTTGACACCCTTGTCTAGTGCAGAGGGGAGCTAAAAGCTCTTATATCAGACACTGTCTCAAGTGTCCATCTGTATTTTGACAACCGCTCAGTCAATATCAGTATCTCTGACCCACATTTGGCTTTCTCGTATGAGGCACCAGGGACAGGCAAGCCCAAGTACAGAGCTACAGATATTTGGGGCTGCATTCAGAGCCAATGAAACATGGCAATCTCTGGGAGATGATCGGAGTGGGAGAAGAGCACCTGAAGTGGGAATAATGTGTGATAGAAGCAAACCAGCTGAGTCTTCTTCCACCTCACAACCCACCCAACACCCCCAATACTAAGGTTTTTCTGTGTAGGAGAGAGAAGAGCTTTGCACCAACTCTCTTTATTGCATACTTTATTCATAATGCAATTCTGGATTAAAAGGAAAGTAACAGAGAAGCATCAAAGTAACAGTACAGGTCCTTCCTCTGTCAGAATTACAGTTCTTTAATGAACACAAATAACTAAAGCCTTTTTCTAAGGCTTACTGTGGAAACTGCATACATTGGTACAGTGCTCTGTAGTAGCATTGGGGTAGAGTGGCCCATTCTGGATTTGCAGTCTAGGCTATGACCTGCAAAGTTGCCCATGTCAGTTCTGGGGCACTCTAGATTTTGCCCAAAGTAGGGCAGTCCAGGATTGCCTAAATTCTCTCTAGTTTTTTTCCTTCCTGGTCTACTGTAGCACCTCTGAGTGCCTCACCTTTTTATATTTCAGAAGCAGCAGTAAGGTAGAGGCAATTGCAAAAATGCCTTGGAAAGGCTTCCTAGACTGGGCTGCAGATCTGCTGTGCTGAGTCAGACATGGACAGTGCAGAAATGCAGCATTTCCAGAATTATTAATCAGGGAATTCTGTGTAAGGGACAGGGAAGATTTTTAGTGCAAAGGTTCCATTTCAGGCAGATGTGGTGGTGCTGCTCCCCAATGTCTGCTCCAGCAGCAAGGCAGACACTCAGTGCTGAGTCAGAGCTTCAGGACAGATCCTCTCTACCCTAGTTAAGGCAGGAAATCTAAGGTGCCCTTTCCTTCTGCCTCTCCTGTTACAGCAGTTGGTTTCAGAGGAAGGCATTGATCTTGCACTGCATTTGGAGTCAAGGCTGCAGGGATCCCAGCTTATGTACTCAGTTCTGTTTCTCTGTCCCCTCCACTGTCCCCCACCCCTTTATTGTCCCCTGCTTAACCTTTTGCTCCTAAACATCCTTGAAACAGAGCTGAAAAATGTTCTGTATACATTCAGGGACAACTTTCTCAGAGCAAGGAATTGTTCCATCCCAGTGTGGGGGGTGAATAATAGGGGACATTTTTTACCTAACAAAAGCTCTCTCTCCAAGTGTCAGTTTTATCTGAGCACTTGCACCCTTGATGAATCAACTGTCCCTCTTAAAAGCCTCTTATTCTTCAGGGCCATGACTTTTACTTTTGTAGGAGCTTTGTTTTGTAAGACTTGCTGTTTCTATTATTCTTTGTTTAGATGTTTTGTCAATATTAGTGGGCTTACTGTTTCAAAGGCAGCATTTTAAGGCAAGCAACCTCTTATTCTTTTTGAAGAGCAAGATACTGTGCTATTTGTAGCTAATGTTTACTTTTCTGCTTAAATGCAGTTAGTCTCATTTTGAAATGACCCCATGTTTTCATACAACAGTCTCCTTGACAAGAACCAAATGCATAGCATGTGAGGGTTTTATGTATTCTTACAGAGGAGGACCATGTCCCTCAAACAAATAACCTCCTTCACTGAATACAAGGAAAGGCTGAAAATGTAACTCTCTTCAGCTTGTTACTTCATTTATCTTTTTCTATGTGTGGTGTACAACTGAGAAACAGAAAGAGCTTAAATAACTTTGCAGCTGACCTCTTGATCTCATGAGGCTTCCTCCCCACCCCCCCCCGTACTTATCTTTGATTATGAAATTGAAATGCATGTATGGTAGGACAGTCTCAAAATTTTTAGGGAGCCTCTGGGATGCAGAGCATCAGTGCAGGTATTTGCTTCTACATTAGAGAAGCTATTATTTTGCTTTTGTTTGTATTCATCATATTGTTTGTGCTATATGAAATATGATATTTAGTAGAATTTTTAAAAGTTGTGTGCATGTGTCCTCTTCAACTCTTGTTGCATCTTGATTTGCATGTTATGATAATAATACCAAGGAGACAGAATAACAAGTTCTTTCCTTCTCTTCTGTAATTTCATTGACTCTCACACAGCAGTAGAAATTTCTTTTTGCACTTTTTGCCCTTCAGTCTCTCTACTGATAGTAGTTAACTTTTTCTTAGTATTTAAGGAGATTTAATTTTCATAATATGCATTTGCTGGAACATAGGTATGCTGTGGGCATATGCTTGATTTATGGACATTTCTCTATTTGTAGCTATGCTAAGTGCTCTTACTTAAACTGATTGAGTTTTGTTTGTTATGTAAGTGGAAGTACATGTGGGTGTGTAAAGGTGTCAACTGTGTCCATTGCACACATCTAGTGTTGTGGCAAGATAGCATGTATTTGGCATAGAACTGTATGTGATGTTTATGTAAAACACAAGAGTAAGTGCTTTTGGTGTTGCTCACTCAGTGATTCCATTGGCTTTTCTCAAGATTGAAGACACATGGACATGGGATTTTCAGAAGTGTTTGCATTGGTGTAAACTTTGTTCCTGTCAAAATCCTAGCAATAGATTTAAAAATTGTCCATGTTGCTCAATACTGCCTTGTGGTTTAAACTTCAGAAAAAAAGAAAAAAAGACACAGAGGGGTAAATTCAACAAAATCTGCATCAGAAAAGAATAAATGCTTGCTCCCTGTACTAATCCAGTACAGAAACTATCCAGTTTCTGCCAAGAGAGATTCTACTTGGTAGAAGGTAGGGTATGTTTCTGCTAACTTTTAAACCCATTTGAGTACAATGAAAACTTGTTAACACAAAGATGTTTCCCTCTACACTTACCCTAAAGATCAAAACCCAGTTGTCCCTGAATGGTGGTAGTTCCTCTACAACCCTCTGTGCTTTTTGGCTTTGAAATAGTCACTTACATCATCTTTAGAGGTGAGTGCTTTTGTTAGCCTAGAAGAAATTATGGGGGTGGATCTGGACACTTGTCAGTGTGTCCTAATTTTAGAACTGCTGAGAAAGTGAGGACTTAATGTTCTTTGGTTTTGACTACAAATGCCTTGTTTCCAGACAGATGGCTTAAGTAAGCCCTGATTCAAGCCCAGTTGAGGTGAAATGCCAAAAAGAAAAAGGAGGTTTTTTAGAACATCAGAATGACTAATCAGTTTAAAATATTTCATCCAGATAATAAGAAATTAAAGAAAATATCATTTATGAATCTATATTCACCTGTATAGTCTGAGATCATCTAAAGATGGCACTTTAGAGTGGACATGGACATGCATTGTTTTTGTTTTAAACGAGCATGAGAAGACAATGTGGAGCCCATTTGATTTATGCTAGTTATAGAAGGGCAGATCATACCTGGTTTGATGTAAACCCTGCTAGTACAAAGCTGTAAGTTCACACTGAATTTTTACAAGTATCAGTGACTATATGAAAAAGGGAATTTTGAGATTACACAGACACTAATCTGTTTTCAGAGACCCTATTTCTCTCCCTTCCTACTGTAAATGAAGTCCTGACCATTGTGCATGATTCTTTTTTCTTTCACAGTACAATTCCTGTTCAAAGAAATAAAATGCACCAAAATTTATCTGTGACACTGACAGTAAATTTGGTCAGAATACTCTCAAGTGAGAGTTGATTAATAATTTTTATTTATAACTATACCATAATTTCCTAGCCAACTGTGCTCTTTAAATGGAGGTTTTTGCTTTTTTAAATAAAATCTTTAATGAAGATTTATGAAGAAAGTAAGTTCTTAAATTGTCTGCTCACAATTTATGAGCAGCAGAAAATGAGGTATAAAAACCTTTCTCTGTATAAATAAAATGTATGTCCCTGTGTTTAACAGTAAGATTGCTATCAGTGATTTTTCTCCTAAAGTAAGTGTTTAGATAATTTATTTTATGCAGATTGTCAGGGTTTGATAGATAACAGCTGTATAGTAATTTCTCAAAAGTGTTATAGAAGGTATCTCCCAGCTGGGCTGTTTGGTTTGGGAGTAAGTTTTGGGAGGTCACTATGAAGAGGGGTTTTATAAATCGTGTGTGAGTAACTCTGCTTTTGATGAAACTCGAGTAAATATTTGGACTTGTTCTGTGATTTAGGAAAACCATGTATGTGAGAAACACATGTATTTGTACAATTAGAGGGAAAAAAACCTCTTCAGTTCTGTGCTTTACCACTGGTCATGTGTTGGAGTGAGGACAGCATGAAGACTATATAAATCAGTAGCTAATTTAAGACCATTGGTTTCAGAGCTTTAAATGGGAGTGCTGCCTCTCTGAAAGATCAGAATATAATAGTTTTACCATTTTCATAAATGTACTGAGACGAAGCTATCTTTAGTTTTATGAATGGGATGAAGTATAGTATATAGCTTTACACTGAGAGATGATTACACTGAGGTAGAAACAGGGGACTCCACAACTCCATTTTAATTTATTTCTTTCTCATCTACAAAATGTTGCTTATGTTCTGCATTAAAATTCAACTCATATCATCTGCCTTTCTGACTGGCTGTGGTTTTATCATTAAATACACAGAAGAATAACAACCAACTATTATAATTTGCCTGAGGAAGAAGTCCACAATGAAGAGTGTTTAGAGTCAAAACTGAGGCTCTACTGACATCATGGGAATTGCAGTCTAGGCTAGAAAATGCCACTGATCACAATGTCACATAATAGAGATTACCGATCTGAAACATAGTCCTTAAATCTCCTTAACTCCCCAGCCAACTTTAGAACTGCAAGTTACATTATTTTGCTTAAAAATCTGAAGAAAAATATTTCCTGCAAGCCTGAAGATAAAAATTTTGCGTGAGAAAAAAAAGAACAGCTGCAGCTAAACTCTACTTAATAAACCCAACAAGTCCTGGTTAAATGAAAAATTGTCTTTGAGTATACAGACATATATATACAGAATTCAGCTTGATAGGAATGTTCAGTAAACTGGATATTGTGAAAAGTTGGGAAATGTGTTAATCTCTGACTACCTGTTCATGTTTCTGGTTTGTTTGGTTTTGGTTTTTTTTTCTTTCTTCGTTTGTTTGTTTTGTTTTGTTTTTTTTTTCTTCAGACTCAAGATACAGACTTTAAAATTAATTTCTCATTTTCCCTTACCCCACACTTACCAACGTAAATACCTTATGCTACCTAGAAACTTATTGTTTTATGAAAAATATGAAAATAATATGATAGTGCACTAAAATCACTGATGAACAACTTTCTAACAGTTACAGTGGACATAGCAGACTTACTCATTCTGTGGTAGCATCATGCTGTCTTATTCCTTTTTATATTGTGTATCACTCAAGCATTTTCCTTGTTTCTTCAGGCTCTTCTGAGCTTTATCTACATTTTATGGAACGCTGATGTTAATGTGGGACAGGAATTCTTAATTCAGTCTTTTGGGACTGTTTTAAGGGTCTGGGAGTCTGTAAAGGTAGAAAAACAACTCTATATACATTTTATGGTCTTTCACGCCTGTCAGAGGCAGATCTACCTCGTGATGTAGCAGTGACTGAAGTTAGGTCGGGACTGCACTAAGTCTCAACTTCAATTGTCTGTCTTTGGATTTGTGCCTCATTGCCATCCCTAAACTCATGGGAATAAGGAAGCTTATCATATAATCATGCAGATTCAGAACTTTAAATATATGCTGTGTATTTTGGGTTTGAATATTTTGATGATAGGCCGTTCAAAAATTCTTTGAATAATCATACCTGAATTTTCTGCCAGACAGAAGGCAGGTTAAACCACTATGCTTACTTATGTAAGACATATTGGTCACTGGCAGTTTCAGAGAGTGGCAGTCTGTTCTTTCAGGGTATTTAAGGTAAAAAGGGGAGCTGCTGTACTCAAGAGCCATGAAAATAGCTCTTTTGAAAACAGTTTCAAATTATCTGCTGATACCTTGAAAGTGGATAAAAGAACATGTCTTCTGACTCCTGGAGGTTAAAGGGGAGTCAGATCAATGGTGCGACGTAGAGATTTTAAATGTGAACATATATCTATCTATCTATCTATCTTTTTTCTAAGCATACTAAAATAAGTATTGCAGTTTCTAAATTATGTGTGGAATAAGCAAAAATAAGCATAACACAGATCATAAAACTATGGCTTTAGCAATATTTATTTTTTGAATATCAGTCCAGATGTATTCTGCTTGCATCTGTCCTTTTAAGTACAAGAGGTGTTATTAGGGGAGTCTGACCTTCTCAGAAGGAAAAGAAAGCACACAAAGGGTTTTTGACTGTATTTTGTTGCAATATGGAATATCTGTTGCAACCCTAATGATAAAAGTCTATGTTGTATGTTCTTTATGACTATTTGGGCTTCATGACATGAAGGTAATCTTGATTTCAGATTGAAAGCATCATTGAGACAATGTTTGTTCACGCTGCGAATTTCATCTGATGCACCCTACTGTTGAACTCAACTGTAGTTTCCTAATATCATTATAATCTTGTCAGTGTTTGCAAATACATAAGTCTTATAAGCTTTGCTTGGTGACCTATTCTGACTCACTTTTAGTATGAGATCAGGCAATACATTGGCTTGTTTTTAGTCTACCTTTGTAGAAAATCACAAATACATTCATTAGCTGAAATAAAACATTGAAAAGATACAGTATACAAAAGACAAAAACACCATTTGCTTGGTGATAATTACTAGTGTTCATTTTCTCACTTAAGTGATAGGGTACATCACACTGTTGCCATAGCAACCCCGATTCTGTCCCATTAACTGCCTAATGTGAATTTATGAATGCAAGTCTCAATGTGTGGAAAGCTGCTCAAAATAGGGAGTGATTCATCATGTACAGCACAGACAGCTGAGTTGAAGGCTAAGTCAGGTCTGTCTGATTTGGTTTTCAGTGTTAAAATGCTATGCTGTGATGCAGGTACCCAATTAAAGATGAAGCAATTTGATATTAAGTAGATTTAAAATGATGGTTGAATAGCTGTTTTAATTTTTGAAATGTTCTATACTGCATCACAACACTAAAAAAAAAATCTGTTTTTATGTAATGATACTGGGAAAGGAAATGACCCTTTCACAATGATTTTTTTGAGATTTGAGATATTTCTGAGGTGTACCCATTTCAAGTTAGCTTACTAATGCTGAATATGTTCCTGGATACAGTGTCATAATGGATTTATCCCAAGCTCTAATTAGAAGTTTACACCTCAAGAAAACAAGCCTGTGACTAAGGAACTGGAAAGATATCTGGGTTCAAATCATGCCTGCCCTATAGACTTCCCTGATTTAGTGGTATGTGTTTAGACCTGTGCATGCATTTCTCCTGTGAAATACGGAAACAAAAAAAGAAAAAAAAAACCCACAAACCAAGAAAAGAAAAAAAAAATCCCCTCTTTACTTTTTCTCCTCTGTGTCATAGAATCGTTATGGTTGAAAAGGACCTCGAAGTTCATTGAATCCAACTGTTAACGCAGCACTGCCAAGTCCACCAGTACACTGTGTCCTTAAACCATGTCATACCTATTTAGGCTCCAATCCTGTGCCTGTTTGCAGTTTTCACACTTGTGACAAGTTTTAGTAAACTCATCAGCATTTATAAGAATAGTCTTCTATCTGACATAGAAAATATATCTCTACTTACAGTCTGCCTACTCAGTCTCAGTGTGCTGTGCCCATACCATTCACTAGTTTTGGTCCATCCCGAGGGCTGCTAGGAAATGGACAGTATCAAATGCAGTAAAACTGCCTTAAAGAAATGATACCATGAATATGAAGCTAATAATGTAGAGGTGGAATTAAGGTAGCTTATGCAATTTTATTTTGCATTTGTGCATCTGCATGGTGGTACAGTCCTTTATTACATTATTATAAACTATTTTTAGCAGGTTGTTTGGAGTTACAAAAGTGCTGTATGTCTTTCTCTAAGAAGCATGTTTCTTATTGGGACATATTCATTGGGACAATAATAAGTGTTTAAGTTTACTTGGGGTAAAAGAAATATACTTCCTTTTACAATAGCTGTCTTTTGGAATTAGATTCATACTATGGGACTATACTCTCAATCTTTTTTGAATAGCATAGCAGTGGAGTCAGACTCCAGACTTCATTTTCATGCTTTGCTTTTCTGTGTATTATTACATTACACTGAACCATTCAGTTCCAGAGTAAGATTTCTGCTTTATTGTAGTTGATAAATTTGCCTTTCAGGGTTGTTCTGTATGGAAGCAAAGGATACATTATTGCTGCTGTTGTATCTCCAATACATATGGCCAAACAAAACTTATTCCATTCCTCTTGCTGTTTTTCGTGCTACCATTATGGTGCCTCTGTTCCTGTGTGCACCTACTCATCTCTTCCAACCGCTACTGGCAACACCATTTAGCGAGGACAATCCCCCCAACATTACTAGTCTTCCAGACAGAGAGGCCAATTCTGCTTATAAATCCTTAAACACAAACCTTCAATTATGTAGGAGAGGTCTTGTTTTCTTTAACTCGTGAACTAGGACTTGCAGCAAGTGCTTTGAAACCTCTTGCTGTCAGGATATGCAGTGAAAGCATGTCAGTGTTTAAAGGATTAAAAAGCCTCACAGTCTTAAGCAACTGTTCAGATTATCTGTTGGCAGAATCACAGAATGGGGCATGTTGGAAGGGATCTCTGTGGGTCATCTGGTCCAACCTCTCTACCCAAGCAGGGTCATCTTGAAGACAATTAAGAAGAGATACTTATATCTTTGGTAACTTGTTGCACAAACCCCATGGTATTACTGGAACACAAACACATATGGCATGTTTAAGCCATCATTTACATGTGCAGTCTCAAATGTGTACATGATTGCTGATATAGATGATCTATGTTCATCATTTCTAACAAAGAAAAAACAAGGAACTTATGTCAATTTATTGGCATCTTAGGAGTATAAAATGTTACAGTTTAGTCCCAGATCACAGATGGACATTCAAGATGCTTCAGTGGTAAACATCGAATTAAAGAGAAGCCCACTATTCATACAGAGAAAATGTCACCCTTTGCTGCTAACTGGGTGGCCTTCTGCAATGTGTTGACCTCATAACTAATATCTTGACTGCAGACAGTTCACAATCAGCATATCAAGGAGTTGTTGAAAGTATATCGGAGTTGAAAAGCTGGGAGGAGAAGGAAGTAGGGTGCTTTGTACGAAATGTAAGATAATTTCCTGCATTTCTGTTAATGGAAATTTTGTAGAGTTGGTTAACGAGAATGTCTGCTAAGGATATGTACTTGACATGGCTTTTATTATTTTTAGTTATTGGAATTGACGTCAGGGGGAAAAAAAGTTTTGACCTTTAAAGACTGGCAAATGAATTGATAAGTTTTAAAGAGTTTATTTTCTACTAAATGCTGTATATGCATATGCAGTGTGAAAACTCATGAAAGGTATTGCAGTTGACTAACAAGTATTTGGAAAATTATTTATAGCATATTGAAAACTTGACAGGAGGTTTTCTACATGACTTGCATGATTAGGAATTTGAAGCTTGATGTTTGGGGCCCAGAATTAGTAATATAATTAAAGTATACTTAAGCCTCAATTGCTTAGTGTAACTTAAAAATATTTTAAAACTTAAAGACATAGTAAATATTGTCTGAGCATCTAAGTATTCTGCTTATCAAGATTGTAATAATTTTCACTAATTGTTACCAAATTTATCTTAGAGACACACACATTAAAGGAAAAAACAATTTTTGCTTTTTTTAATGAGGAAAATCACATCTGTGCTTACAACTACTTGTAATAGCATATTAACTAATAAGGGTGCTGCCAGTTACAAATTCATAACCTGAACTGGGGTTTATTCTTGATTTGTATCCTTTTCATCATATCTTTAGCAGAAAAATATCATTTTCTCTGCTGCACATGCTCTTTGAAATGATGAATATTTATAAGTGTTTTTATTTAATGTTGTTCTTTAAAATCAATAAATCAATATTTAGCTCTGTATGTTATTTAAAAATATGTAAGAAAAACTAAATGTGGACATGCTTTCTTTCCAATGCTCTTAATGGTAGAATGACACATATCACTGTCTTCCTATTAAGTTCTCATAACAAAATATAGCAAATCCTTTACACTTACAGAATTTTTATGAGGATCATTTTCTTACTCATTCTTCTTTAGTATATAGGAGTTTATTTTAAGGAGGAGCTAAACAAGACTCTTGCATGAACAAGCACAGTAAAGACCATGAGTGCTTTTGAGGACTGTTCTGAACAGTCAATGTATTCAGTGGATTTAGGTCATCTTCAGGAATCAGTAACATTGCCTTTCAAAAGGGAGTTATTTTTTATGAAAATTATTACAAATTATCTTGATGTCTGTCAAGAACATTTGTAACTTTCAGCGATTTTAAATGGAGTGTTTCTCTGTAATTTTTTCAATACATTATTTTTCTCCTGCTCTTATACAAGGTACATTCTATTATCCATGAAGATGACTGAAGATGCCCTACAATTAATTCTAAGCATTTCAGAACTATTTTTTTTAAATGGTCCGCTTGCTGGTAAGCAGTGGAATGAGGAAATCAGGTGAATGGAAACAATACAGGAAAATTCAGAGAATGAGATGGGGAGGTGGGATAAAACAGCAAGGAACTGGATGTTTACACTTTGTGAAAGATTCAGAAAGGACTGTTCATGCAATCCAGTAAATTGCATATTCAAATTTATATTTAAGGGCTAATCTTGAAGGTTTTCAAATGAGGGAGCCATAATGACACCCCAAACAATACATCTTCTGAGGAATGTTAAATCTGAAGTCTAAGACTTGGTGAACTGGAGGCTGCAAAGGAGGAAAGTGGCAAGTGATTATTAGCACTGAAGTTGTGAAAATGTATGAGCTCTTCCTCCAGCAGCATACTCTCACAGCTTTTTTGTGGCTACCTTGCCCAGTTGCATCTGGGTTTAGAGCTGCCTACTTAGGAGGAATACCTGATTTAAAAACAAACTAATTTCTGAACCCAGTTGACAATAAAAATATTTAGAAGTTGTAGGACGATTGCTTGGGAGGTCACACTACACCACTTGACTCTGAGTGCTTGCAGAGACTGGAATATAGAGCAGACTTTCTCTCCAAGGAACCTGAGTTGAAGTTACACTTAGGCAAGATGTGCTTGAAAGGGCGTACATATATGGACCATCTCCATATTCAGTGGGTGCTGCAGGGCTGTACAGAGCAACCACAGCTGTTCAGTTGTGTTCACATCTTCGAATGCCTCTTCCGTAAGCCCTTGATGCTAATATGATGCAATTATGAGAGATTTTTGTGGCAACAGAAGTGCTTTATTTTCAGGTTTGAAATGAGAGGTTTGAGTTTGAGAGGAGCCTGTACTTTTTTAAAAAATCAGTGTTCTACGAAGTAGCCGCATTACATATAATTATCTTAGTGAAGAGATTGTACAGCAGTTTTTAAATTACAATTAGTAAATAAAAGGCTTTCACAGACAATAGGTTTCCTTTGATAAACCAAGGAGGACCTCTGTCTTTCTGCTTTTTCAGCTTTTGCCAAGTTTATTTGTGTAGTATAGTGTAACACAGACTAAGGTCTCCTCAGGGGTTTATTCAGCTAGTGACCGTTAATTGAAAAACTCATTTCAGATAATCCCTATGAGTGAAATTAATCTCTTAGTTTCGATGAAGTCATATATGACCAATTTCATTAAAAATGAATTGGCAATACTTTTCATTTCTTTTTAAATCTCGGGTTTGGATGCTTATTTTTTCATTAGCTATTATGACATTACATTCTTGATAATTTAAAAAAGAATGCTACTATTGCTTCTAAAAAATAAAAGCAAGGTCTTATTTTTATGCCCTTACGCGCATCCCAAGCTTCACAGAGACTCTGGCTGCCCTTACTTATTTTTTCCCAGCAAAACTGTTCTTGAAACTGATTGACACAGTTCTGAGTCTATTTTAATCTCATTGTGAATTACATTTTTCCAGTAATAAATATTTAGAATCTAATCTAGAGAGGCATTTTAACAATTCTAGCATAAGGCAGAGTAGGATACTTAGGAGGATCCTTCAAAAATCTGTAAGGAGAACTGGTGTCCTGAAACAGTTCAATGGCATGTAGTTATTTAGTAAACTTGAGCAGCAGTGCTTTCTTCTTCTCTTTTTAAACATGTCAATTGCTGTACATTATGAATGGATTTAGTAACCAGTGTTGTGCTACATGACTGCTTTTTGGTACCTTGCAGGAGACCAACAAAATTTGCATTTTCAGGACTACATATTATATATAAACCAGTAGCATTCTAGTTACAGTATTTTTTAATATAAAATCATGTGTTTACACATATGTAGTCATATTAAAGAGCATTGTCAAAATAGCATTATCAAATAGTAACATTAACAAAGACAAAAATTGAAGGTGCTGATTCCTCAGAAATTCATTGCTTAGGCTTCTATGCATGGGGCTGTGCTCTTTGACAGCTCTCTGCACTTAATGTAGAAACTAGTGAGAAAATTTTCAAACTAAACAGCTGAATTTTGGCAAAAGTACATACTATTGAAATACAGGTTTTGTAACAAAATTCAGGTAACATTAATACGCTGTGCTGCCGTTTCTGTGGTTTGTATAAAATTGTCTCAACCACAAGCTCCTGTCAGCATGATTATATAATAATAAAGACTTAATGAAGCCAGTTTGGATAGTTTTAACCAGTTATTACATTGTCATAAGCGGCATGCTGTGCCCTTTGAAATAAAGGCCAAAGGATTGATTCCCAAACAGGTGCTGACTCGTGGCTGTTGCTGCCTGCGCATTCAGAAGCATCTGAATATCGGAATTTCCACCTGAGTTCAAGTATTAGTATGTGTCAGTGTGGTCACAGGATATAGGGCTGATGTGGTTGGACACTGTAAGCATGATTTGCAGATAAAGTAGTCTAGTCACCCTCCATTTAATTTTTTAGGCTTTAGGAGAGAAGAGGCTGAAGTAGGCATGGACACTATGGGCTCTCTGGAAATATTTCATCAGTACGTATGTTGCAATAGGAAGCAGTATTGCTTAAGTATAAATGCATTATGACCCCCTAGCAAGGAAGACCTGGAAAATAGGTGAGAGAAATGCTTAGTAAATATTTTCAAGTAGATTACTGTTGTCAGTGATACGCATCTGACTTGCCTAAGGCTTGCCTTCAGTAACTTCAAGGTTTGTAAAAATGACAGACTGAAGTAATTACCCTTCACGAATGAATGGATGAAGTGATGGAGATACCCCTGATGTATGATTGTTTTGGTTATATGGGGAGTAAGGAAGATATCTCACTTCCTTTCAATGCAGAAGGTTGTGGTGTTCCCATCTTGCGAATGCTGAGAGGACGGTATAGGCCCCTAGTCAGTAAAGCTAATTAGAGAACTGTTCCGTTCCCCTATCAACTGCAACTGTGAGAGGTGATCTCATTAGCGTGTGACCTGCCCAATGCAGACAATGTTTGTGCCTTTTCAAGCTGGAATGCATATTTTGCTGATAACATATTCTTAGCAATTATCCTTTTCTCCATCAATTTTGCAGGTGTCTAGGGCTTTGGAATATTAGCTCTTTAGTCTGTCACTGTTGAAAACATCTGAAAGGAATATAGTGTGTCAGCCTTTGGCTCATATGCAAGTGATACAGCTTCATTGTCACCATTTAGTCTGTCTGTGCTGGCAATACAAATGCTCCTATGTTGATAAGTGTAGGCGTGCGCAAAGGTTTTGCAGCATTGAGGATCAAATTCAAATGTTGTGAACTTACTCCTACAGTTTGTTTGTTTGAAGCAGAAGTAGTCTTAGAATCATGCTGGAACTGCGCTTATTAAATGTTTTGACATTAATTTCCAATTTTGACTTCAAAAATAACAGGAGGCATTTGCTAAAAGCACCTGATTTCTTAAAAAAAACCCTCACAACAACAACAAGATGACCTATAAAAACAAATCCAAAACAACCCAAAAATCCACTAGAAGAAAAGAACTGGTTTTATATACCTTTTAACATTTCTCTGCTAACAGATCTATTTTTAAAAATTGCACAATGTTGTTCACACAGCAAGAATATATGCTTACAAAATGAAAAAAACCACCAAGATACAAATTCCTTTTCTACTAGTAGCTATTTTAAGCTCCTTCCTGTGTCAAAATCATACTGATATGATTCTTTTGTTTCTATTTTTTATTTAGTGGGTTCTTTACTGAAGTGACAGAAGGTGCTATTTACAGACTTAATTCAAATAATATTACCTACTTAGTGGATTAAAGAAATACAAAATTTGAGGATTTCAGAGGGAAAAGATAAAATGTTATTAGTGTCATAAGTAATACATAAACCAAAAGCTCTTTTGCTAATAATTATTTATGTAATTATAAGAGTCTTATGTATTTTCACTACAAGCTGCAAAAAAAAAAAAAAATCACAGTTTCTTCTCCTGATGTCCATTTTCCTAGCTTTTAATAGCTCATTTCTCTGAGCTAATGGAGGACCAGCTTTGATAATAAAGTGTTTCCAGAGATTCCTCCCTTGTAGGATACAGGAATGCAGGTGTGCTAAATTTGCTCTGGTTTTTCTCATATGGTAGAAACCCATTAGTAGTTTAAAACAGGCACTAAAAAGTAAAATTAAAAATGAGAGATTCCAGAATTATACTTTTACCTGATATGTTAATTGGTTTTTAAACAAATGCTTTTGAGACAAATACCCTATCTCCAATAAAAACCTAGATTTTAATTTAAAATCTTGTTAATTTGACAGTATTGCTATTGGCTGCCAACTGCCAGTGACAAAAGAACTACTACTAATAGAAATTCTGATCTCCTTTATTATGTCTGATGCTTTTATGAAATTAATTCTTATAAATGAATTGGGTTCATCAACAAAATTTTTATTGCATATTGGAGAGCTGTCCTCTTAAACCTCGTGTTTCTTCAGGTTTTTTTTTTTTTTTTTTGTTAGGTAGCATAAAAATTACAAAAAACATAGCTGTATATAAATTAGGTTGCTGTCTGGCATCTCTGAATAGCAAACACATGAAATGGGAACCCTCAGAAGGTGAGTCAGTCCCCCTCCTCCTTTCCAATATTTGGAAGAAAAGCTCAAGTATAGATGCTAAACGTGGTTGAAATTTGTTAAAGTGATGCTGTCGTTAGTGCTGGGCTCTTCATATTGGTATTTTCTGCATTTCCCACCTAGCTTGAATTAACATTGAGTAGAAGGAACACAGTTTGCTTTATCTTTCCAGAACAGACTGCTTGCCATGATGATTTCAGGGCAGTCAAACACAGTAGCTCCCGAGTTCTGTTTTCAAGCTTTCTTGTGATGCTGAGCTATTCTTTGAATATTGCCTGGTCTGTCTTGTCTTGTTTAGTGGAGCTGATGATATATGCTGTGATGGTTTACAGACCAGACTCTTCCTCTCTTTCCACACTGTGAACACCATAAACAAACAAACAAGAAAGATGCTGCAGGTTATTAAAATACTTTTAAACAACTTTCTTGACTCAAATAGAGCAAGAACCTAGTGCCTGAACTCTTTACTAAAGTTTGGATGGAAAAGCAATGCCAGATTTACTTGAAAATACCTGTTTATAAAACGTAAACTTGCTGGTTCGCAGTTGTATCTCACAGTGGATTGTAAAGGTGTTTTTATACTGCTTTACCCATTGTGTAAGCTTGTTAATAAGATAACCACATATTTTTAAGTAAATAAGTGATGGCTTTGTATAAACACAGGATCAAGCTTGCTTTTAAGAAAATAGGCTTTATCTTTCTCCCCCACTCCATCCTCCTCCCCATTCTTGTTTCAAAACGGTACTGAGCCCAGTAATGAACTTGAGAAGTTTTCTAATGAGCATGTCTTCTGAAAAATTATTAGTGAGACCAGAATACTTTCTGAGAAAATATGCCTCTGCCTTTATCGGAGGGACAAGTCAAATCCCTGAAAAGGCACCTTATCTCAAGCAGTTGGTGGGAGGGTGCCGAGGATGCAGAGAGCAATCTCAGAAGGTAACACTGCCACCTTGGGCTCCAGCTCTGTAAAAGCACAAGGAGGAAGTTCTGCAGAGAAAATCGTTTTCTGATGCTGGAGAGCTGCTTGTTACCTTAGGGTAGGGAAACACAAACCCTGATGTTCCTGAAGCACAGTGTCCCGTCTCCCCGACAGTTAAGCAATGACATATTGCAATGAGATTTTTCTTGCTCTGACAGTAATTGGTTTCTTCTGGATGCTTTGTGGTGCCTTTAAGAATTGGTCCTCAGCTGATGACTTCAAAGGAGTTCTAAAAGCTGTTTCATTTCCAGTAGCTCTGTAATTTGAGAAGTTTTATTTTCCTGTACTTTCTATAATTTCATGTTTTACAAATAAAAAAACATATTGTGCTTTTTTTCCTCTTAAACACATTCTTAGCTTATTTGCCTTCAGTTTGTATTAATTGTCATTTCAGCAAATGTGATGTGAATAGGCAGAGATTTACATGGTTCTGCTTTCTAAAAGGTTTCACCAGAGGAAAAAAAAAAGGTTTCTCTTTGTGATGAATTGTCCATATATACTTTGGGTGATATATTTCTATGCCCATCCCATAGAGTATAAAGAAAGAAAATACAAACTAGAGCATCAGGATTCCAGGATTATATATATTTTTTGTTAGACTCTGAATTATGTCTCATCAAACTACTCCAATAGCTAAATGTACATCTAATACTTCCCTATTACTAAGAAGGTATGGGGAAAGTAAGGATTAGCACCTCCTTCCCTCCTTCTCACCCTGCCAAAAGCCCTCACATGTATGACTAGAACATAAAGGGATGCACCACTTCAACTCCATGTTGAAGACATTTAAAAATCAAATTAACTTCACCAGCATAATTACTGTAAATTTTGCATATGTATTTTTTCACCACTTGTTACTTGCACTGTTCTGGTTGTTATTTGTAGCTGTGAATGGTCAAGGACAAAAAAATGAGATGTCTGCAGGGCAAAGTAATTATGGGAGGGGTGTGCACCTGACGCTGCTGAGGAAAAGAAATAAAATTTTAAAGGTCAGATATCTAATTAAAGATACTAATTGCCTCTAAAATCTGGGGAAAACACACCTTTCCTCTGCATAGTAAAACATTCTCTTCAACTACTCTGGGTAAAAGAACATAAATTATTTCCTTTCATAAAATGTTTTCCATTTACATTTCACTTTCATTTACATACAGTGGTATGGATTCCGCATTTAGCTAAATCATACTCATATTTGTGCTATACAGAAATAAATAATAAAATATGAGTAATTTAAAACATCCTGCACAAACCTTTTGCAATCTATTCCATGGCTAGATTATGCCTAATTGCATGCTTGTAAAGAAAGTGAGATACAACCCTGTAGCTGGTGTAGTATGATACAATAAGAATATGTATCTGAAACAAGAGATCTTAGATCTGTTTTAAAGAAAGAGTAAGTGCTAGCAGTGGAATATGAAAAAGGTAAGTGTTTGTTCTATATTTTGGGACTTGTATATTTTCAGGCAACTGCAAGAAAAATTCTGAATTAGTAATGAGGAGTTTTGCCTGGTGGCTTGCAAAGCACTCTCAAGGGAGTTAATAAACCATTAATGTGATGTTCATTTCTCTTATGCTGGTCGTCTTTTCGCTTGAGTGCCCGAGACAGTCTGTCCCTGTGTCACTTCAATAAACAGCATGTTTTATTCATTCTCTTAAAGAATAAAGGCATTATGATAACTCTCATATGCAACAAGAGTGGTGGAGTGGTGATATTTAAAAAGATTTTTTACATTGATAGAGATGTTTAGTCATATTTATGTGATTAGGCAAATACTACAAGACATCCAGTCTGTAGCTTGAGACATGTTATGTTTATGTGTAGAATAACAAGTTGGCTTCACTTAACTGTATTTGTGGGAGATCTTTGTGGAATTCTATTTTTTTTTCTCTGTCTTAGAAGAGATTGATCTATGGCTGTAGCTATTCATTTTGTTTACCAAATGGAAGAATTACTTTTCTGCCCAAACGTATCAGTATAATCTGATCTAATCTAAACTCCTGTATGTTACCTCAAATATAATCTTGTGCCCACTGCTTAAAAAATAATTAACTATATTGCAAATACAAGAGCTAATCTCTCTTTGAAAAGCTGCATAAACAGCATGGATTTGCTTCGAGGATAAAGGGAAAAGAGTACTCCCCAAAGCTGTTTGCAGCAAGGAAATCTGCTCTGTGGTTGCTATTATGCTCCAGGAGCTTTGGCACCCCTTGCTGTGGCCTCAGGAATGCTTACATCTAGTGTCAGCAAGGCATTTAATCGTGCACTTAACATTAAATTCAGCAAGACCCATACACATATTTAACTTCAACACTTGCTTGCCATTATCAGAAAGAGTGGTTTGCTCAACTGAGAGTACAGGAAGGAAAGACAGATTGTCCTGGTAAGGTAGATATCTGTGGATGCCTGCATCTATACCAACATCAAAGAGATCTTTTTTCAGCTCAGAAGCACTCAGATCAAAACTGGATTGCTTCCTTTCCAATGATGTGCATAGCAGAGGAAAGAAAACAGCTCTTGCCTCTCTCTAAAATCATCTCTTGTCATTCCACATCCTGCATGTTCATCAGGACAATCAGGGATGCTGTGGAATTGCCGTTCTTCCTCTACTTGTTTCCACCATAGAGTGGCTGGCATTGAGATGTTATCTTTCCCATATTGCCTCATGCCCCTGAGGCTGCCAAAAACAAGTGTGGAAGGAAGGCTGTGGTAACCTGCTGTACAAATTACATTGTTTGTTATTCTCTCAGAAAATGTCAAGTCCAACACTGTACATTTTCAACACTGTACGGACTCTTCTTTTCAGCATCACAACTTCACAGATGCTCACTCAGTGCTTGTCCATTTCTGTACTTGACATTTGTAGGATAGAGCTTACTGCTTCAATTATTAACACAAAATTCAAATTAACAACCGCCAAACTGCATTGACTTACAGTCTAATGCAGCTCCAGCTCAGCTGCCACATTTTCCCTTGGGATTCACCTGAAGTACTAATATAGTCAGCTTCCTGCAGAGCATAGGAGACCATAGGCATATAGATTTCTGACAAGGTATTTCATTAAAGGCTTCAAAAGTAGATGAAGTGTAAGGGATGCAGCACAGTTAACAACTGGGATGGAAGCACATGGTCATTTTTTATGATACATAAAGGTTTCTAGCTGATTCCTTTAAGGATTTGTGCTGTTCATGTTAAAAGGTCTGTGAAAGAGAATTAGCATTCGATTGACAGAAATCTTTATGTGATACATTATATACTATAATGCGTTGCTGTTAACTTATTCTATTTATTTATCATTGGTATAAGCGGAACATTTGAATGCTTGAGGTGTATTCTTACTAGGCAATAATGTTAGCCTCTCTGACCTATAAATGCCTTTTATCAGTATTAATTCGATTGAAGCCTGGGAAAGCCTCATATTCTCTAATTGGAGAGTTTATACATCAGAATTCAAATGTAAGTTATAGTTCACATTTTGTTGGCCAATTATTCAGAAACTATGCCTGGTCTAACAGCTTTCCTACTGGATCGTCCTGTGTTAGTACGCACAGATCTCAGGAGCAAGCTGTCATTTGTAAGTGCTGCAAGGAGTAGATTTTAATCCTGGACAAGCTGCCACCAGAAAGTTGGAAGGATTTCAGAGAAAGCCACCAATGATGATTAAAGATTTAGATTTCATGAAGACTTACTAAAAACTAATTATACAGAATTCATCCAAATGATGAAATAGTGATATGCCAGTGCAGAATTATTCTCACAGGAGAAATCACTAATGGAGAAGATCAATTTCCAGTCCTCCCCCGCGCAAAAAAAAAAAAAAAGGGACAAACCCTGTGCCATTGCCTTCCCAGTCTACAGAAACTTCTTGCTAGAAAGCAGTACAATTTGCAGTAGGCAGTGTCCTTGTCTACCTTACTTGGTATAATCAACTTAATGTTACTTAATTTGTAGTTGTATTCTCATGCCAATTGCTGTTTCACGCTTCTTTCCTGTCACAGATTCTGAGAGTGAAGTTCATGGTAGATTAGCCACTCAGTGTGCACTGTGATCGCCTGCTGCATAATTCACAAACGTCAAATGTCTAGACAGTCAATGTAGCGGAGTTTTAAGCAATCAGTTGGAAAGTGGAAGCTGGAGTCCTTCGAACCTTGCAATTCTAGATCAGAAAAAAAGATTAAATAAATGCTTTGTGCAGCTATTAAACACCTCCAGGATAACAGGGTTTGATTAGGTGCTTGAGCCCTCAGAAGTACTGAGTGTTTGTGTTGGGTTTTTTTATGGATTACCACAAGTACATAGGATCTTGAAAATCATAGTGTGACCACAAGCTCAGTAAGTAACAGAACATTGTTTGGTTTTGACAGAGCCTACAGAGTATAGATGGAAGATCCTATAGATTTTACTTTTACAAACCAAACTCCCCAGTGGTATATTGTGCTCTCAGTCTAGGGCTCTTCCAACCTGCAAATGAAGCCTGAGACAGAGGGATTCTCCATCAGTATTTCAAGGTATACCCTTTGCAGCCCCAATCAGCATATAAGTAGTTTTTCCTCTCTACTCAATTAAAAATGAAGGATTTAATTTTTTTTTAAATTTCTAAGATGTTTTTAATTTTGTTTTCAGTGTGAATGGGTTGCATTGTAGTATCTCTGAACTGTGGAAAAACGTGCAGGTTTTTGCCTTTGCAAAAGCTCATTTTCATGCATATCCATTTCCCAAGAGATACCTCTTTTTAATGCTTATAGTGTCGATCACAAGCCTTAGTTAAGATCAAGGATGTGCTTTGTTTTTGTTTGTTTGTTTGTCTTTTTTTAAGAAGATGTTCTGAAGGAATGTAGCAAGTGAATGATGGCTGATGAAAATGGATAATTAGCCCAGGTGTCTTCGGTTATGTGAGATTTGGCAAAAATAAAAAGTCTCAACTTTGGAAGGGTAGTGGGCTTTCTGCAATGCACTTGGCAACAACTGCCATTGAAAATGAAGACAGCACATCCTTGTGTGCAGTCTGAAAGATTTACAAGTTTCCTCTCTGGTTGTATTATATTCAGCTATCCTCCTCCAATTGTCATATTAGGAATGCATACCTTCATTTCTTCTTTTTAAACTTGTGAAATATGAAGCACATTCTAGAAGAAGCTGATAATCAAACAGCATGGGGAAGTGAAAAATCTAAATACTGAACCTCATGATAGAACAAAAAAAATATTTAAAAAGGAAAAAACGCAATGAGGAAAGAACACAGTAATAAGCTTTCTAGCTGTTTTGCAGACATTCTCAGAAGCATATTAGGATTAGCCCAACTCCTGTGTACACGTACCAAATTTCCTCTTGAGCACTGCATAGATGCCCATGAAAACAGGCATGACTGAAAAACAAAAGCCAATGAAGAGCTACAAAGGGAGCATGGAACAATCCAGTTTTTACTAGTTAAGTGAGTTAAAGCATGAAAGAAGAAGCTGAAACTATAATAAAGTGAAAGACATGCATGAAATAGCAAAGAATATTTCAGAATGCTAACACTGATGAGTAGGCTAAATGAATAGTTCAAGCAACAAAAGAAACAACCTTTAAACATCTGCCTGTTTAATACAGTTTGCTGTAATTATTTAATCTAACCAAGATAATCCACTCAATGAATGCTCATTAAATAGCAGTTAATGTCAAAGACCATTTAAATAAAATCTTGAGTGTTTGAATTTTGGATTTTTTTGTCTGTCTTGATAGTCACTCATGCCACCAGCAGTGGGTGGAGTCCATTAATTTTTTTACAGAAATTTTATAGTACTTCAAAAAGAGGTTTATTCTTTAGCTCTGGGAACTGTTTTGGCAATACATAGCTGTACAAAACCAGCATCCAGTGATTCAAAGTATCATTCTTCAAGAAATGTGAATCAAAAATCATAAATCATACATAAAACTTGTTTCCTTTTGCCTTCTTCTTAATTTTTCAAATATGAAGAAGCCCCCTCCATTCCACCAAGCCAAACAATCCAGTTGCACTGAATAAACACCTGATTAAAATCTTAATATCTAATTCACTTTGTGAGAGAGGGAGAGAGTGAAAAATAAGCCTGGTTTCTAAATCTTTAGATCTCCAGATCAGTGCTCAGCTGTCAATGTGAGCTGCATCTTAAACAGACAGGGAGGACTTGATTTATCTACAGTGTCTGCTTTGTATGATAAAAAGAGATCATTTGACCTAGCTAGAATGTGTTCCAAAGCCACAGAAGATGAGTGTTGTTTTAATGGCCTTCGAATTTAAAAATGAAATACAAGTGATGTGAAAAGTACTGTAGTCCTTGTGGCAAAAGCTCTCAGTATCGTTCTAGTAGCTGACTTTACTTAAAAGAGAAGGGAATACTGGAAAGCTGAGGTCACAAAAACAGCAAGAGAGCTTATGAGTCTAACATCTGATAATGGAGATCATAACTACAGCATCTGAAGGTTTAGTTGGCACTGCAGGCTAATGAAAGGGCTGGTTTTAAACTTAAACCACTAAATAGCGGGACTGCCAGGTGTAAGTTTTGTGCCGTGTTTATTGTGCCCTCTGGAAAAGTCACTATGTGGAATTTAGGATAAAATTGTTCAGCTTTATATGTGGCGTATTTTAAAAACTTGGAGATTTGCATATACTTTCCTCTGACACGCTCTATGACAAATAATCTCTCTTGCATGGAAAATGGACACAGGGAGTCTCCTGACATTTCCTCTGCAGTGTGTTTATGCTACCTTCCTCTTCTAGGGAGATGCCTTCTCACCCTCCTTTCAGGACTGGCAGCTGATTCCTTAAAGAAAGATGTGTGGAGGTGTTGTGCCCCTGGCCGCTTTCAGCCCTCAGACCCTTCCTTGAGTCAGTCTTTCTCTTCTTGGCTCCAATTTATTTATCAAGCTGTAGTCCCTAGACATAAGGACCCCAATACAAATGGGTTTAATTTGTTCAAGTTGGAATGGGTGTGACATGTGAGATGTCCTAATACTTTATATTTGTATTTCTTAGCCTGTGTTTTACCTTACCTAATTGAGAATTGTTTGTATTTCACTACAGTACATAGCGTGGCATTGTAATGTCATATGCCTTGGTCATTAAAGAGCTTCAGTGATGGAATACGCTTGACAGACACGGCAGTAATGCTTACATCCATTAGATCTGTTCAACTTATGGTTAATTCTAAATGTTTGCTCTCCTGAAAGAATTTGCTTTTTAAAATGTGTACACACTGTGTTTTACTTCCACAGCTGCTCCTTTTTTTACCTCTGCTGTATATTGGTGACTCTGTATTTATATTTTCTTGGCCTTTGTTTTCCTTTCTTGCCCATTCTGTCCCCTTATGTTTAAAGAAGAAAACAATTCCAGCAAGTCAGAGCAGAATTGCAGGCACCATATTTGAATGTTTAAAATGTGACAGAACTTCTGGGAGCTGGCTTATTATTAGCTCACTTCTCCATCCATTTATATATGTTAAAAATATTAGTTTGGTAGTCTTTTCTTTTTCCTTTTTTCCTTGTTACATCCTGCCCTAATGCCTGCCATAGTTTACCATCAAGATGGGTCCTTTTCTCCTGCAGCAGTAACTCATGGTCAGTGGTCACCATGTTCCCTTTCTCCCACTGCAAAAATATGGGCAGTCTGTTGCTATTGCCTAGTGCCACATGTCTGCTATATTTATCAATACTGTGGTGGAGCCTTATTTCAGGCCAAGGGCCAACAGTGCTGAATGTTGTAATAGCAGAAAACATAGAAAAATCAGGTTAGTAAGCCTTCTTTTTGTTGTTGCTGTAATGAAATAGTGGAGAGTTCTTTTTAACTGTGGCTTTTCGCTTATAGAAGTGGCTATGGGGAAACTGCACCTCCAAAACTTGGATAATTGGCCATGATTCTCTCTACTTCCAAGCCCATTATTTTAACATAAAAAATCTCACTAAGTCAGTGCTTCCATAATGTCTTTCCCTTTATGAAGAGTGCATTGATTATTCCATAAATATATAACTTAATTTTTGGGATGTCAGCTGTATACGTCTCCCTTGCTTTACTTCTCTTCTCATTGAGCAACAATTTATACTTCAAGAGATTGAGACATGTTTATTGAATTAAACTCATTTACAATGGGATGTAGCATTCAAATACAAACCTCTGGGCAGAGAGGTGCTCTGCTTTGTTTTGCCAGTGTCTGCATTTTTGTGTCCTACAGTGAGAGCTCAGACAAGCTCCCCACTCCGCATTTCCTAACACATAATTAATGTTTACCTGGCCTAAAATATTTTTGACATCTTATCTTGTCAGTGTCAACCAATATGAGTGCAAAGAATGAGGAGGAAAAAAAGTAAAAGGTGTCTTTTCAGACATTGCAGATGCCTGAAATGTAGTTGCTTGTATGACATTTCCACATACTCCAAAGGTCCTGTGCAGGTACTCACTCTAGAACACAAGTAGGTGGCCATATATTCAAATGATGACAAAGCAGAGATGAAAAAAAGAACTTTGTAGGCCAGAACTGTTTTTTTTTTCTTAATTAAACCTGGTGAGACTAATGAATCTCATTATCCTAACAGTTCAGTAGGGACTGAAGGAGATTACTCAGCATTTTCAAAGAATGCATTTTTAATGTACACACACAGTCAGCTAAAGTGCGGTTTTGTTATCTGCAGTTTTCAGTATAATATGCAGAACAGTGCTTAGATAAGTACAGAAGCTCACAAGGCCTGGAAAACTGGGAATAAATAACAGAAGAAAGTTAACTGATACTGAAAAGGACAGTTTTAAGGAACAGGCATTTGTTGAATAAATACCACTTAGCACACCCACTGATTTTCTTGTCTAAGACTAAATAAATGCCCAGATTCTGTGAGTTCTTTTTAATTCTAAAAAATATATAGTCATATCCTGAATCAAAGTAGATACATATGTGCATATATATATTAACCTAGACAATGTGGTGATAACATCTTTTGGTACAGTGTTCCCAAAATTTGCATTCCAAGTCAGAGTCAAATTAGGATTTGCAGGAGACTCCAGAGAGAAGACAGAAATTGAATCTGAAAATTCAGCAGAACCTTGCTGGTGACTTTGGAAAATCCATGATCAAAAGAAACTGGTGGCAAGGCTCAAGACAAGCAGAGCCGAGAGCAGGACCAGCATTCTACCCTATAGGTACTGTACAGTGCTTCTAAACGGCTGAAGGACTCAGAGGGAACCCTAGCACCAAAAAGCAGATAAAACTAATGGACTCTCCCAAGCTGCCTCCTTCATGCAATCAGTACAGTCTGACTGATCAAGATTAAACATAAATCACCAGGCTTTTCTTCCAGCCTCCAATTTAGCTGGCACATCATTGTCCCACACTTGTCTTTTGTAATTCTTGTTTTGTGTGTCTGGACTCTTGTTTCATGATCTTGTTGAATAACTACCTACCCCTTCTGAAGGGCATCAGAAGTAAAAATACAGATTGAAATTTGCAAGGCTAGCTATGGATTTTAACCCATTGTGTTCAGTGGGTTTTTTTTAATGGTATGTGTGAGTATATATCTTCAAGGTACATCCTTCAAGAACAAATCGTGAGCTAACAAAAAAAAAAAGGCTTTTGTCTTTGCTTTTATGTATGTTATTCCTGTTTACTGTTCTTTTCTGGCCCATTATTATTCTTCGTATTTCATTCATACTCTTTTGAATACTGTAAGATACAAACTGATACAAATTTTTACTCTAAGATGTGTGGCAGTACTAGAAACATGTAATTTACTGTGTACCAGTTGCTATCCAGTAATATTGATTGATTGATTTGGGGGAGCTTATTGCTTAAATTATAGCTGCAAATGCTATAGTTTGACGTGATGATTATAAATATAAGTGTCAGACATATTACTGATGAGAACGCCCCACAGGAAGACTTTGATTATAGACTTTGATAATACACTCTTACAAAGAAATTCGTAGACTGTGGAGGTATTAGCTCATCAATGTATAAACCTTTGTGTTTACTGCTGAGTGTTATCTGGAATTGCGAAATAACGTTATTGTAGGGCAAGAATTCTGCATATTGAAGGTATTGCATAGATGGATTCAATGTCTTACATCTTTGAAGTACAACACTGCAAGGCCACAAACGAATTCAACATGTCAAGAGTAACCTCAAATGTACAAAGAGGAATAGAATGTTCAGGATAAGAAATGTAGTAGCATATAACTTCCTTTCTTTTTATTCTCCTTTACGATGCCTTAACCAGGTAGGTATGAACAGCCCAGAAACTATGCTGATATTTTTTCTGTCTTTCAGAGACATCTCTATTAAATAATGGTGCCTTCCTTGTGTATTAAATATGCCTATAACATGCAATACTTCGTTACATAGTAGGATTTTAAAAAAAATCTAAGTAGCTGGTAGTATATTAAATATACATGCACTGTATTATGGTCTCTATAACGTAACATTTATGTTTCCCCCTCACACAAGTTTGAGCAGCTTAGTTTCTACCTAAGGTATATCTTTGTATTTAAATGAAAGACGGTACATTTTTATATCTTTTTCTGTATGCAGCTGGATTTTATTCCATAATTAACAACTAATCAACAATTAATTATGAAAACACGTTCACCAACTTATTGGTGTCTCAATTTTCTCTCGCCGTCTTGGTTTGTTTTCCTCCTCCTCATACCTCCCTCCTCCCCCAGATTGTAAAAATAAATAAAGGATGAGCTTCTGGTGTTTTCTATAGACAGTTAAGCTTAACTGACACTGAGTAATTTCTTTTACAGCTCACATGCACTTTGAATTTAAAATTTAATCTGTTCAAATCAGCTTGCATTACCAGGGAATTGCGCTTAGCGTGTTCCATGAATGATTCAGTAGATCTTAATAGCTACCTTAGTAATTTCTTCTGAATCATTGAAAGAGATCACATTAGTAAACATCACTGGTAAGTGCTAAGCACATTTTTCATAAAATTGTGTTTCTCGAGTACTGTTGATTCCCATATCTGTTGTGTAGGTTTCATGTATAGAGTTCGATGTTGTACCTTTAGATTTATTGTGCTTGTAGAAACGAGTACTTGATTTTTAAAATTTTTTTTGAACTCTGCAACTGATACAAACAGTGCACCAGCACAACCACCATGGCATTGTGCTTGCCAGCTCACACAGAGTGCCACACTCCATGGACCAGCTCTGAAAGTGATATAAATGTACCTCTGGCTTGCATGTGAAGCCTTTCTTACATTGTACTCACTTAACACATATGCTGCTTCTGATTTCTGGGAAGACAAATAGTGCTATTAGCAACTGGAGGAATAAAAATAACATGTGGAAGTAATGTGTATTAAGGGAGGTGGATGTTTCATAAACTTTATGTCCCAATGACTTTGAAGTAGCTCTTAATTCAGCAGTAAGAAAGAGGAGTGATTTTTCTTAATTATGGTTCCCTTGAATATTTAAATTATGAACGAAGAATGCCATTGTTCCTTGAAAGATGGTAATACTTATTTAAATTCAGCCCCATTAATAAAAAACCCAGAAAGAATAAATAACTTCACATTCAAAAGCTTCATTAAACTCCATACTCACAGTTATAATCTATTAACTATACCTAATGTCTTCACTTTTATTTTGAGTTTATAGAAAATCTAAAAAGAAGCCTGTAAGCGTTGTTTTTATTTAAGGAAGACATATGCCACTACGAAGGAATCTCTGTGTTTTATTGTCACCTAGTATTTGGATGTTTTCAGTGAACTGTTCCAAGTGTGATTTTCACATTATTATTGACTAAATATATGAGCCATAAAGCTACAAGAATACAGAGTGGAGAATTATAAATTTAAAGCTTAGGAGTGTCAGTAAAACTACTTACATATCTTTTGAACATTTTTTTTTCTCAGAATAATTGCAATATAAATTGAGTAAAAAAATCCAAGCACGCTTCTCTTTGAGGTGTGAGGTGGGAGGACAAAGACCTGAAACCTGAGGACAGAGCTCAGTAGTGGAGCTGCTGTGGTCTACAATGAGCAGGATCAGAAGACTGAGACAGGGCACATTGAATCTCTCTACTGTTCTATGGAGCATCAATATATATAGCTATTTTTGCAGTCTCATAAATATCCATCATTCAGAACAGTCCTGTTTTGCATTTTTATAGTTCTTTTAATTTCATAGCATCCCAGAATGCCATGCAAACTATGCAGAAATAGGTGCGTAAGGGATTCTGACACATGCACGCCTCTGGTATGCATCAGCCTGTACAAATAGAAAGAGGGAAGAAAATCTGGCAAGCAGTTCTCCTAAAAATCCTCAGAAAGAACAGTCAGGACATGCATATATGTTGTGAAGCGGGATTCCTTCCTTCTTGCTCTGGAAAGTTGTTCTGTGGGTAGAGACTTCACAGTTTTGTGGTTATCCTGTTACACGACTCTCAATTAACTCGTGCTTGAATAAAAGTGCTGGTTTTGTCCTTGTGATAATGTCTGTGTTTTGGGGTTTGTTAGTGAGACTATGTCCTGGTAATGAGTACTGTGCCTGTGACTTATGGTTTGGAAGATCTGACTCTAATGCATGACAATGCATTAATTCCTAGGAGTACACATAAGGGACAAATAGGCATAATTTTGACATTTCCTAAAATTTTTAGTGTTTGACTTTGCAACTGCAATATTTTTTATTAGTTTGGCATTTGTTTAAGCCAGAAAAAAATCATCTTTGAATGTGTTTGGAGCTGTTAGAAGGCATTTGTACGTGTCAGGTGTGAATTTTCCTCATGAACAGGAGCTCAAAGAAAACTACAGGAGTCAAAATTGGCCTTGATTTTGAGATGTAAATAGCAATTTGAGTTAAATGAATGATGTGGCAGCTGATGTTGAAGAAAGTCTGCCCTTTTCTAAAAGAGATCCATTGTATTTAGCTTGAGAAGAGGTGCTATATTTCATCTTTTTTCAGGAATTTTTTACATTTTTTTAGTTTCTATCATAATTCCAGTTTTAATAAAAATAGTGTGCTCCTCAAGTAAAATTCATCATGTAGCTATATAAACAGGATTATATTTAACTTCTCTGGAAAGCTTATGTTGGAAACCATTGATTTATATAGGCATAATAAAGGTTAATGTAAGCAGCAACAACATTTATCTCTGACCATAAGGAGTCATCACTTTTTTTTAATAACACAATAGACATCCATATTGTTGACGCAGTAGTAAATCAAAGACTTCAGTAAGGATTGGATTGGAACAGAGAACTGTACTGGAGTGCAAAATTTGGTACTTCTGGAGGAAAAAAATAAAATCATAATATCAACGAAGTTTATGACAGTATATAGGCACAAAATAATGTGCTAGCAGATCTTTTGTTTTCTCTTCCTTTTTTTCAGCCATTGCATGGGAGTTTCAGAGTACAAAATATGAGTGTTAAGGTATGGAGGCTGTAATGACAAAAAAGAATTCTGTTTTAGTTGAAAAAAATGTTCAACGATATTTCCTGCAGCTTTTTTTAAAGTAGGTCAATCCTGAAATGAAAATCCTTTTCCAGAACAAAAGGTTGAAAGAATTTGTTTAGAAAATGACTTCTAAAAAGTCAAAAATCTATCCCAGGATTTTCATTCAGCTAGAATTCTTTGCCAAATCTGGCTTGGAATTGTGAGTAATTTGGCCATGTCAAAAAAAGCATTTTTAGTTAGACTTACTCTCAGCCAATGAACTGTTTCCAGCTTTGTCATTGTGTCCTTACTGCTAGCAGAATGGAGACTTCTAAAGCCAAGAAAAATGTCTTTCTATATTCCTCTAGGCCACTTAAAACATGTGGGGCACCACAGCCTGCAAAAATACCTTAATAATGTTGTTTAAGGAACAGTTGCAAAGAGTTTTGATTACTTGCATAAAACTAATCAGAAGTAGTGCCAAGTGAGATCTTACACATACACAAACCTTTTCAATGTTTCAAATATGCTGAAACAGGCATGAAAAAGATAAAGGAGAATTTGGGGTATTTTACAACCACATTAATTTTCAGAACAGATGCAGAGGCTTTCTGTTTGTTTTTATTGAAGATGTTTCATCTACAATGAAAGAGCTTTGTCATTGTGTCCTTACTGCTAGCAGAATGGAGACTTCTAAAGCCAAGAAAAATGTCTTTCTATATTCCTCTAGGCCACTTAAAACATGTGGGGCACCACAGCCTGCAAAAATACCTTAATAATGTTGTTTAAGGAACAGTTGCAAAGAGTTTTGATTACTTGCATAAAACTAATCAGAAGTAGTGCCAAGTGAGATCTTACACATACACAAACCTTTTCAATGTTTCAAATATGCTGAAACAGGCATGAAAAAGATAAAGGAGAATTTGGGGTATTTTACAACCACATTAATTTTCAGAACAGATGCAGAGGCTTTCTGTTTGTTTTTATTGAAGATGTTTCATCTACAATGAAAGAGCTGCTTTTTCTAATGACATTTTTGCAGGTAATTAGTCTGTGATATTTCTGTACTTCTTGTTGATATTTTGGAAATATTTTTAAATAATTCAGCATTTATTTTTTTCAAAGTCCTAAGACTAGTTTCTTTCCCCTGCATCTATTTCACAGTAATAAATTACACGCAGTAATGTGTTACATTATCAGCATATAAATTCTGTTTCATTTATTTGGAATGGTTACAAGTGATGTGGAATTGAATGCACCTGCTGATTTTTCTCTCTCACACTCCCTTGCATGTGCACTCATAATTTGCACATTTTTATCATCCATTGTCCATAATAGCAGAAGTTACCAGTACCTTAAACTGCTCGTAAATTTTCAGTTCAGACTGTTACGTTGTGTCTTATGAGAAGAGGATAGTGGCACTTCAGCCTTCATATTGTGGACAAAAGCCTGGAGTGCAGGTGCTGTACTTGGTCTACACCATGTGGCATGACTTCCACTTGCCTCCGTGCAGTGCAGGAGCCACACTGGCTGCAGTGACGCATCTGGTTAACAAACCAGGATGATGAGAAGCAAGCATTTTGCATATCCCTTCTATTTGATTCCTACTCCTATGACATAATTTGATCACCACAATGCCCGATGTCAAAAAAAGATGTCTAACTGTACAGAGGGCACATCACCAGAGCATTTCTGCCTGTACTCATTTTTTAAAATCGAGCATAATGAGAGTCTTTCTGTACACTGATGCCTTGAGTCATGCTCCCTTCATCTTCGAGCTCCTGGTGGTGTGGGGAGAGTCCACGTTTCCCTGAGGAGCAGTGCCACGGGAGTAGCTCCTCCTGGTGGGGTCTGTGGTGCCAAGCCCCTCGGTTCTTGGCCTCAGTGGTGGGTGCCTGTGTCACATAATGCTGGCAATCAGAACACGCCTTTAACATTTTTATCTTGCATTTCTATCATCTAGCACATGTTTTCGGTAGCCTGTCCTTCCCCTTTTAAGTCAGATCTCTTGAGGATTACGGTAGCAAGAGTAGAAGCTCGTGGTATTTCAATTAATTCCTTTCTTTTAGAAGGAGCATATGCAGCTATCAGCCTGAGATGCAGTTTGGCGGAAAACGTTAGAAAGAGCCTGACCTTGGGAAAGTATATTCTCACATATGGTGTCTGAGATTGATGTTACTTAGAGGTAATGAGCTGTGTGCTACATTTTCAAAGGAATAACTCTCATTGTAGACATTTACTTAAAAAATGTTACATGTCATTTCTTTCCCGGCTCACAAGAGTTCAGAGAGAGGAGGTGCAAGGCTCAGAGAACTGTAATTTAATTGTGATTGTCACTGCTTCCCTTCCTGTTGGGAGGAACTCCAAGCTGTTAGCAACTGAAAATTAATTATTATCTTGCCAACTGTTTATTGTGTATAAAATAACTTAGCAATCATGCTTCAGTTTTCGGTGCCAGGTATCCTCATGACACATACAATGATGCCAGTTGGTATAAATTGTCAATATAGTTTGGACTTTCAGAGAGAAGAAAACATAGGGAAAGAACTGATCTGGGCATAAAATGATGGGTTTGTCATCTCTGTTTGTCACCGAAGCTACAGGATGCTGTTGAGGAATATGAAGCCATTGTTCTCTTTTGATCCCTTTGAACTGATCAAAAGTGAAGAGCTTCTTAGTTTTCATAATTTCTTAAGCAATTTTCATTATATTTCTTCAGTACTCCTATTTATTAAAAAAATATTTTTTGTTTGCAACACTAGATGTTTATGAAATGTCAGTACCCCAGAAGATGTTATGTTACTTTGTTGCTGGGCTAATTATTTGCAGTCACGCTGAAAATAAGGAGTCTTGCTTATTAAAAATAAATGAGATTTATCATTGACTTCTGTTTGCTGAGCAAAAGATCATATCATTGTATTTCTCACCAAGGAAAACACATGCTTTATTCAAATTTTACTCTTATTAGCCTCTAGCAGCTAGGAAACATCAAAAGCTCTGTTCTTGAAACTGGGAAAGCTGTTTCTTTAAAAATAGTTTTATGTAGGTCTGAAAGACTATTTAGAAGCAGAAAGAAGGCAAAAAAAAAGATTTCAGACAATTATTTTTACGCCTCCCCCTCAAAAACCCTTAGGCTCAAGGAATTTTAATGTATTTTACATTTTCATCACCTGTACCTGTAACAATGTTTCTATTTCATAAACAGACTCAGAGGTGAGCTTCTGCGGAGTAGCACATAATTTCTGATTTCAAGCCCTGTTAAGAGTTATGAATTTTGTATTCTGATACATAAAAGCAGATCTTTGAAGAGTCTTGATGAAGTCAGTATTAGAAGCCTAACACATAATCTGATCTATGCAAATTCATAGATTAAAGAGCAGCTTTCCTCTGCTGAAGGACAAGAGGCTTATTAGGGTATTTTAAGCTGGAATAACTTGATTAGTGTAACTACAAGCCATAAACTACATCAGCTAAAAAAAGGTAAAAACCCTGTTTTTCTAATACTGATTAGATAGATTTTTTTTCCCTCAATAATAATTTTGCTTAAATTAATATATGCTAAGAAACACAGGCAAGACACTTCATTTGTTACCGAGTCTTGTACTTACAGATGCAGCCATAAATTCAGGATTCAAAAGTGGTTTTGGAAGGTTCTAAAAATATAGAAAAATGGACTTCATGCTGTCTTTCCAGTTGGGAATATGGACAGGTGGTATGGAGAGTCAACTGGGATTTGAGAATTATGAAGCCTGATCAAACAAGGACATTGAAAAACTCAATTAATGTCATGAGTCATGGTTGGACAATTCAGTTACAGTCTGTGACCTTCCCCTTTTAATTTCATCAGTTACTTCTGCCCACGTTAGCCCAGTCTACATCTCCAGCTATTAAAGAATAGTTATGTTTCCATTTTAAATGGAAAAAAATTGTGACAGACATCCCATTTTGGCACATTCTATAAGATTATGTACCTCTTCTTACAAAGCCAGCTTTAAAAACATTGAAGATAACCTTAACACTTTTAGACCCTTGAAAGTAAGTGAATTTATAATTCGAATGAAATTTCAGGGAGTTTTCTTAACAATTTCTGTGTTTCATTATCCTTTTATAAAAGTTACAAAATCCTGAAAATGAATATCAGGTTTTATAAAATCATTATAATATCACGGGTTTTTTACCCAATGTTTTTTTGATCCTGAGAAAACACACGGTGAATTGTGCCTTGTACTGAAAGCCATTGTGTTTTAAGAAAATTTTAAAAAATAGTTTCCATTGTTTGAAACAGCTTTTAGGTTTGTGCTTCAGCCTTGCATGTTAATTACATTGAGATTCTTACTTTGGTACTTTATATAATTAAGAATTACGTATGAGAGCAGGTTAACTTTTCGTGACTATCAGCGGTGTTTCTCAGAGGGCCTTTTCGCATTCGTGCAGTTCTACTGTATTGCATGTGCCATCTGCCATCTTCTGGATATTGTCAGAATTGCCAGTTGTTCAAATACTCTTCAAAATAATTGGAAAGTGCCTTCATTCCCCACGTACTTTTGGTTACAGAAACGAGCACAATGGGTATCCTTGCACAGGTTAATATATCGAAGGAAGCAGCCCACAATTTTCAGCCAACCAATTTAGCAGCATGCAATGGTTTTAGATTGAAGTCTGTCAAGTTTTAAGCAGTGTTTCTATGTCTTGCATCATTCTAACTGATTGTTGCTCTAAAATAGTTATGCATTTTGACCAGGCAGTGAAAAGCAACATAGGAAATAAAATCTATGAAAAAAGTATTGATCAAAAAAGTAAGCTATCAAAAAAATATCCAAACCAACCCAGTTGAGAAACATACACACATTGGGAGAAATGTGCCCGTGTTACAGAAAAATTGAAGATGTGGGGTGAAAGATTTTCAAAGTTAGGTATAAATATTCTGAAAAGAATTCTCAGGTTTTATGTGTAGCTGCTGATAAGAAGTGATGTTTGATTTATTGCGTCTAAAAGTGACTTAAAGTGCCTTGCCAAGTCCCTATAATTTCAGTGCCCTTTAGTCTCTGCCGTAATTCATACTCTCTTCTACATGCATTAATTTGCAATAACCTTTTCCCAAATAGAAATGTGCTGAGTCTTGTACACTGCCCTTCACTTCTCTGTTGGTACTGGGAAAGTCTTACTACCCTTGTTCTATGTCCCACTCTCATGCATACAAAATGACCACATGCTGCCTTCTTGGCTTAAAATGACAAGCAGGAATAATTTCTTATGTGCAATAGTAGTTTTGAAATTAGGCTGCTACCTAATTAGAGCTTTCTCAGTCTGCTGGACTCCATCAATATGTAACTCAATGTAAACGAGATCTTTAGTTGCTTCTACTTAGTTTTTTCCTTACTTTCATTTGTTGCTATTAACAGGCTTAATTTTGTCTTTTGTCTAGTTTCCAGTATAAGCTGTTCTCTTTAATAAGATTTGAGTTCTAAATAGGATTTTGGAGTCCATACATAAATTGCATACAAGCTCAAAGAGAATTGAAAGATGAGCTTTCTGATGGGTAGGGAAAAGGAAGCCTGGAGTTTATAGCAAAGCTTGTAGCTTGACATGATACAGCAGAAATTTCAAGCAGAAATGCATGGAAATTATGTCAACTCTCAAGGCTGTCCCTTCAGATATTCTTTCTCCAACTGCTGTTTCTCTTCAAGAGATGCTCTGTGCAAGCTGTCAAAGTCCTCATGGCAGCCAGGAATTAATTCTTTTAAATCTTTCCAAAATACGTCTTCCTTGGGGAATTTCAGCTTCCAGTTCAGAAAGGCCAAATGTTGAGTTTTCCTCCTCAGTTTCCTAGTGTCAGTGTGTTGGCTGATGAGCTGAAGGAATTTTACACCTCACTAACTACAAAAGAAGGGGGGGAGAAAACCTCTGCCCTTGAGATTTACCTACGTGAACTAAGTTAATTTTTTTTTTTTTTTAATTCCAGATAGGAAGCTAATGAAAGACTAAGTCCCGAAAGCCAAGCTATTTGTGTCTCTGTTAGTTTAAGCTTTTAAAGCTCTAGATGTACATTCTGGATGAAGCATGAGATGGAAGGAGAATTATGAAAAAATGTAATATAAAGAATAATAGCTTTAAAGTGATTGGTATGTAATTGGAGCAGAACAAGTAAACTATGAAAAAGCTGCACTCAATACTCAGCAGTTCATTTCAGGCTACACAGAGTTACTGCACTTGAAGAGATTCTAACCTGAGCCTACAAGAAAATTAAGCACGGTTCCATGAATGTGGAATTGAAGTAAATATCATAAGGCAAACCAATATTCAGATCAGGTTACAAAGCACATCCTAGACCAAATATTCCTTTAAGTTTCTGCAGTACAACTTCAAGCATTTGCTTCTTAGGGAAGATCTTTTCTCTTGTTCTTTGGGTAGAGTTCTAACACTTTAAGTTAAATAGAAGACAAAAGGTCCTTAGAAAAATGTGCNGGGGGGGGGGAGGGGTAGGAGAAGGGGGAGGGAAGGTGAAAGTTTTAAATCCTTTTTCAGTTTTGACTAAACCAACCTCCAAGTTTTCTAGCCCTCAAGCCTAACCAACCTTGTTTGGAAGCTTCCTTAACTCCTCAGAATTTGCTATATTACAAATGAAAGCTGCTAGAAGTCTACATTTCATTTAAATGGTATCAATGTGGGACCACATTAGCTGAGGATCCTTTCTGCTAACAGTTCTATAATGTCTTCATAATTTAACAAAATCAAACGTAAAACGTTTCTCTTTGCTGGTTCACTGGCATTGTGGTGAAAAATGCTGCTCTCGTTTCTGAGACAGCTGGGATCCACCTTTGTTAGAAATGCTTGTTCTCAGATTTGTAACTAGGGACTGATCTTTCATATTGACCTACATTTCAGAAGTATTCTGCCATCTAACAACTCTAAAGATATCACATTCTACATTAAAATCTGTATGTCTTTATTATCCCATTTTCATGTAAGTCATATTGATCCAAATAAATTTTTTTATCTACCCTCTTTGCCATCCATATCAGTATATATTGAACCCTTCAGTATTTGTACCAGTTATAATAGTTACCGAACCATATTTTTGTTGTACAAACAATGCCTGGTTTCAAAGTCTAAAGTAATTCCAAATTTTTCACATTTAGGCATAAGCCCTTGAGCTGTGATTGGTGGAGCACAGTCAGTTCCAGGCTGCGCTAATTACGGTCCTTTCATTTTCTATGCAATTTACCTGGAAAGTCACATAAATATTTGTTTTCCTTGCATTTGCTACTTCATTCTGTCAAAATGACAGCCCTATTTCATCTAACTGCCACCTTTCTACTTCATAAAAATGGGTCACAAGACTATATGATTCTTTCCCTCACTTTGTTTTAAAGTAACTATTCATGCCAAAGACAGAATTCTGGTCTACCCACAGTGAAGAGACCCATTTCTGTGAATGCAGTCTAGGCTGGTATAATTTTTAATTCTGTACATACCACACTCATTACATAAACAAATCTCAACTGACGGTACCTAGACATTCTCATCTGAGCTACATCAGATAAAATCTATTCCTCTGATGCTGCATCTTACTCAGATGAAAAAAACAAAATAGCAAGTTTTAGCAACTAATGCTCACGCTCTACCATGAGTACAGTTCTATATTTAATCAATAATTTCCCTTCCAGTGCCTATCTCCACAAACAAAAGCAAAACAGTCCATTCCATCAAATCATTAAATAAAATAAACCTTAGTGTAGAAAAATTTTACAAAAAAGGTAACTGTAAATACTTTGTTATATGATGGTGTGAGTCAAACCTCTTTTAATAATTTCATTTGTTGTTTGCAACATGGAAAAAGAGTTACACTGGAGACAAGTATGGACTCCTTTAATTCTGACAGGGTAAGAGGGAAAACATTCCTTCTAAAAGGAAATACCAGTTAAATATAACATGAAAGTGAACCTAATTCCATATGCTTGCTTTAATGTGGTACATCAATAGTGTTAATGGAGAGCAAGTTGACTGTATATAAAACATATATTTACTGGCTACTCCTCTGAGAACAGGTTTTGAGCTGTGTTTTTGGTTTTTTCTGATGCTGCTTTTATATTCCAGAGGATTTCAAAATACAGCTCTGAGTGACTGTTTCACCCCCCTGAGATAGGAAGACTATGTGGGTTGGGAATTGACATGTTTCTGGTTTCCCCCTCTAACCTCTGTGTTTTAAACTGTTTACATTTCATGGCTGTGCATCTCTTGGCTAACAATGTTTTGGGATGAACTCTGTTTTGCATTTGAGTGAAGAAGAATGTGACCAAACCTTCTGGAAAAAGCATATTCAAACCAACTCTCTCATTTTAGAAGCTGCCACATAAATGAATCACACTTCAGAAAGCAGGGATGTGCTGCACATTTTTCTAAGGACCTTTTGTCTTCTATTTAACTTAAAGTGTTAGAACTCTACCCAAAGAACAAGAGAAAAGATCTTCCCTAAGAAGCAAATGCTTGAAGTTGTACTGCAGAAACTTAAAGGAATATTTGGTCTAGGATGTGCTTTGTAACCTGACCTGAATATTGGTTTGCCTTATGATATTTACTTCAATTCCACATTCATGGAACCGTGCTTAATTTTCTTGTAGGCTCAGGTTAGAATCTCTTCAAGTGCAGTAACTCTGTGTAGCCTGAAATGAACTGCTGAGTATTGAGTGCAGCTTTTTCATAGTTTACTTGTTCTGCTCCAATTACATACCAATCACTTTAAAGCTATTATTCTTTATATTACATTTTTTCATAATTCTCCTTCCATCTCATGCTTCATCCAGAATGTACATCTAGAGCTTTAAAAGCTTAAACTAACAGAGACACAAATAGCTTGGCTTTCGGGACTTAGTCTTTCATTAGCTTCCTATCTGGAATTAAAAAAAAAAAAAATTAACTTAGTTCACGTAGGTAAATCTCAAGGGCAGAGGTTTTCTCCCCCCCTTCTTTTGTAGTTAGTGAGGTGTAAAATTCCTTCAGCTCATCAGCCAACACACTGACACTAGGAAACTGAGGAGGAAAACTCAACATTTGGCCTTTCTGAACTGGAAGCTGAAATTCCCCAAGGAAGACGTATTTTGGAAAGATTTAAAAGAATTAATTCCTGGCTGCCATGAGGACTTTGACAGCTTGCACAGAGCATCTCTTGAAGAGAAACAGCAGTTGGAGAAAGAATATCTGAAGGGACAGCCTTGAGAGTTGACATAATTTCCATGCATTTCTGCTTGAAATTTCTGCTGTATCATGTCAAGCTACAAGCTTTGCTATAAACTCCAGGCTTCCTTTTCCCTACCCATCAGAAAGCTCATCTTTCAATTCTCTTTGAGCTTGTATGCAATTTATGTATG